>JANFNE010000079.1:0-118085 GCA_024867545.1 Phytopythium helicoides | reverse complement strand
TTTTCATCTTGCTCTTGGCGCCGTGCCGCTAAAGTGCTACTCTGCTGAGCTGCCACTTCAGCCGCTTGCAATTTTAGAGTGAGCTCGTTCACTCGGTCCTGAGGATTTACTCGATGTAAGTCCCAAGTGTCTCGAGAATGGGTCATTGTAGAAGTCATAATCGCACTTTCAAAACGGACTGCTCTCGATCCCAGCTGGCACGCTCCTCTCGCATCCTGAACCATGCTGAATGTTAGAGCCATAATCGTGTCTGACCACGTCGTCGGAGTAACGGAAAGCTAACTTTGAGGACAGCGCGTTGTGGCTGCTGACGACGAGCGCATCTTTTTGCTTGAGCTGGTCTCGCAGCGTCTCAACCTCGGCTCTCAAGTCAGCCATATTTGCTTCGGCATGCTCAAATTTGGAGCGCAAACCATCGCGCTCTTCCTTGGTTTTTGCCAGCTCCCTCAAATGTGCTTTGACATCAAGCTCCAGCGAGATGTTAATTGCAAGCGCCTCCGCAACTCGGACCTCGCGCTCACTCCTTTCACTCTCTGCGGCAGAATGTGCGCGTGCTAGCTCATCGCGAACGTCCTATTGCACAGACGATGATGAGATGAGAAAGCCTCTGCTAGATACCATCCAATCTCACCTGAACCTCTGCCTTTAGAGTCTTGATCTCGATGTTGGCGGCCTCGCGGAGCTGTTCCAAGCGCCGAACGACTTCGGGGGCACGCGCATCCTCAGCTCTATCTTCAGCATCTCGGAGCTTTTTCTTGAGATCTGCAATCTGCGTTTCATACATTTGCTGGAGGCACTCCATCTCGTTGCCCTGAGCGTTCGACATTCGGCATGTAAGATTGTCTGTGGCACTGCGGAAAGAAAGGGGGCAAACAAAGGATGCACCAATACCTGGTCGATAGCGAACTGCTCGTACTCGGTCTTGATGATCTCAAACTCGCGTCGCACCTCAAAAGTTCTTTGATGTTGCCGTTCTAGTTCTACTTGCAGCGCGTCAATGCGACTCAGGTATGGACCCTCGAGCTCCTCTTGGATTTTGATGCGGAGCTGCTCCAGGTCACGCGGCGGCGCAAACTTCTGCTGTAGTGACTCGAACGCCTTGGCTTTGGCCTCAAGCTGCCGCTTCCACTTGGCAATGAGCTCTTCGTGCTTCTTGTCTGACTCGATCTGTGCCAACATTCGTGAGCGACCCCGTCTACTGTCTGCCCTTCATGACGGAGCCCCACCTTCTGCTCGGTCTCCTCCATGAGCGCCGTCTGCAGCTTGTCGCAGCGCTCGTGCAGCCTCTTGACCTCATCCTTGAGCTGCACAGCGTCACATTTAGGTAGGGCTAGTCGCAGCATTCATTAGTGGCGGCGCGCACCCGCAGGTTGCTCTGCTGCAGGTCGTCGCGCTCGCGCTGCAGCGTCTGACTGAGCGCCGCCGTCTTGTGCAGGTCCGAGTTGAGCTGCACCACCTGCCGCAGCAGCGCGTCGTAGCGCGAGTGCTCGCTCGGTGCCACCGCCGCTGCCGTCGCCGATGCAGCAGCCGGCGAGCCCTCCATGGAGCCGCACTTTCTCGATCACTTGCGCAGAAGTCGGGAAAGGGCGTTGCTGTTGCCTTCAACATGTCTACACATGTAATTTTATATTTCTCAAAGCACGGTAGCTCACAAACGCAAAACAGGGTGTGCGGACCCATTGAGCTCCCAGACCAGTCAGTCCTTTGGTGGCCGCGCGCGGCCCGAAACGACACTCTTGACCTGCAGCGAGACCAACGGCGAGCAGAGCACGCGCGCAGATGCCCCGCCCCGCGAAGCGAAAGTGCGTGCGGCGGCCGACGCGCGGCGATCAGTGAGGTGGTGGCGCTAACGGAGTGCGCGGCTGGTGCGGTGGCAGGTTGAGCAGCAGCGGCGCCAAGCCGGCGGCGCAGTCCAAGTACGTGGCGGCGGCCAAGCAGGAGCAGAAGCGCAGCGGCAACAAGGCGCAGCTGTTCGACTCGGACGAGGAGGAGGACGCGGCCAGCGACGAGGAGAATGAGGAGCAGGACGAGGAGGTGGAGGGCGACGAGGAGGAGGAGGAGATCGTCACGGGCTTCTCCGACTCCAACAAGAGCTGGCTGAAGCCCAAGAAGAGCGGCAGCGACGACGAGGAGGAGCAGGACAACGACGAAGAGGAGGAGGACGATGACGATGACAACGACTTTGAGCTGGAGATCGAGCGCAAAGCGCGCCTGCTCGACGAGGAGGAGGCGCGCCAGGCTGCCGAGGCCGATGAGGAGATGCGTCTCAACATCGCCAACAACGAGCCGTACCACCTGCAGACTGAGGAGGAGATGGAGGAAGATGGAGCGGACGCCACTGACCCAGCCGAGGTCTACCAGCGCATCAAGGACGTGGTGGAGGTGCTGTCGCACTTCAAGGAGCGCCGCGAGCCGGGCCGCTCCCGCGTCGACTACATGGACACGCTCGCACGCGATCTGTCGAGCTACTTTGGCTACAACCGCGAGCTCATCGACATGTTCCTCAAGATGTTCTCGCCTGCGGAGTGCGTCGAGTTCGTCGAGGCCAACGAGCAGCCGCGTCCGCTCGTGATCCGCACCAACACGCTCAAGACGCGCCGCCGCGACCTCGCGCAGGCTCTGATCCAGCGTGGTGTCAACCTCGACCCGCTTGCCAAGTGGTCGAAGGTCGGTCTCAAGATTTACGACTCGCCTGTGCCCATCGGTGCCACGCCCGAGTACCTTGCGGGTCACTACATGCTGCAGTCGGCGTCGTCCATCTGTGCTGTTATGGCAATGGCGCCGCAGCTGAACGAGCGCGTGCTTGACATGGCATGCGCTCCAGGCGGTAAGACTACGTACATTGCACAGCTCATGAAGAACACGGGTACGATCATCGCGAACGATCTGAAGAAGCAGCGCCTAAAGGCTACGGTGGCAAATCTGCACCGCCTTGGCGTCAAGAACACTTCGGTCTCATGCTATGACGGCCGCAAGCTGCCGTCGCTCTTCCGTGGCTTTGACCGCGTTCTTCTCGACGCTCCGTGCACGGGTATGGGTGTGATTGCTCGCGACCCGTCTATTAAGACGCAAAAGACGGAGAAGGATGTTTTGCGCCTTGCGCACCTGCAGAAGGAGCTGTTGCTTGCTGCCATCGATGCCGTGGACGCCAAGTCCAAGACGGGTGGCTACATTCTGTACTCGACGTGCTCGGTCATGGTCGAGGAGAATGAGTCAGTTGTCGATTACGCGCTGCGTAAGCGCTGCGTCAAGCTTGTGGACACTGGTCTGGACCACGGCAAGCCAGGGTTTACGCGCTACCAGCAGCAGCGCTTCCACCCGTCGGTGAGCCTCACGCGCCGCTTCTACCCTCATGTGCACAACATGGATGGATTCTACGTCGCCAAGTTTAAGAAATATGCCAACACAACGCCTGAGGAGCAGGAGGAGGCCAAGAAATCGCGCGAAGAGCTCGAGGCGCAAAAGGAGGAAGAAGAGGAGGAGGCTAACGAGACCAAGCGCTCCAAGAAGAAGAAGGCTCGTGCTGCCAAGCAGGCGGCTGAGGATGTGGAGGCTGTTGTTGTGGAAGAGCAGGCTGACAGTGATGAGGAGGCCAAGCCGGAGCCACCCGCGAAGAAGCAGAAGCAGAGCCCTGCCAAGAAGCAGCAGGCAAAGGCTGGTGGCAAGAAGAAGGGCGGGCCAAAGAAGCGCCACAACAAGTAGAGTCGTCGTTGTAGCCTCTCGTGTTCTCATTGCCTAGCTTCATTGGCGTGTGGCTAATCCGCTGGGGCAGCCGCAGCCTCATAAAACGATATCGATTTCAAACAACATCCTCGAGGGTGCTTTGCTACTGTGTTTGAGTTGTACAAGATCAGCTCGAAACTTTCGGACTGAGAGCACTATGCGACTTGTCAATCGAGCCATCTCGTGCTCGTCTACACATCCACCACCAGCGCGGGTGACTCACTCGTACAGTGTAACTCTTGGTATTATACGCAACGCAGGGCAGTGAGGTCGAGGCCGAGAGTCTTCGAGGCACAGAGCCTGGGAAGCGTGGTCGACAGCCAACGAGGTAAAGCGCCGAGAGTGGAGCTTGACGAGGGTAGCATCCAGCCGAGGAGCGACGACCAGAACGATCGAGCAGTTGGAGCGTAGCTGGTACTAGTAGTTGAAGCGAACTGTGCGAGTTGAAATTTCTCTTCCGTTGCAGAAGAGTCTCCGGTGAAGGCCACAGCGATGGAGTTGACACAAGGAGAATTGAAAGGAATCGGGAGCGAGTCCAAGTCGTAAGGGTGGCCGGTCAACTTTGTGCGCGTCGAACGACGTGGCTGAGGGCGTAAGTTTGTCCAAGATTCCGGTAACGAAAGATCATCGCATCGTTGTACCATCATGCACATCACGATATTAGCGTCGATGAGATTCTTCTGGGCGAGATATCGCAATCGGCGCTTCATTCCGAGTCGAAGGGCAGGGTTCTTTCGAGCAAACAGGTAGGGGATCGCACCACGCGGTCGAGCTCGCCTTCGATCGCTCGACGTCGCAGGCGCACTGCCTAGACTATCTGTGGCTGGGAGCCCTTGAAGCGCGTCCAGTGTCAGGAAAAGTTCGTGCTCCTCTCGTATCTCGCGCATGGTCATGACACGGTGGTATCCATATAGCGGGCTGTACATCTCACAGGCTGGGTGGTAGTCACCACCCACTTCAAGAGTCTTCAAGCTCGCATTCTTGAGAAGCAGGACTCCGTGACTGGTGTTGAAGTTAATCGGTAAGCTCCGGAGGGCCGGACGCTTTTGCGTCGGCGCACTCGGCTCCGTGCTACGCTGGTTGGGGGCCTTTGCGATCACTTTCACTGTTGATGGAGTTAGAAGCTCAGTGTTATCGCTGGCCGAAGAAAGGGGCGTTAGTAGTGGCGCGCGTCCTTGAAGAGATGTCGTCGCTGGGAGTACCACCGGTGCTGACATCGGGATGAAGAAGCCGGCAGCAGACACGAAGCCCGTCACAAGAGTGGCTGATACCTCAATTTCCACAGACGCCAAGGCGCATAAGTTCCAACCAAACGGCTTTCTATCTGGAGATGCATGCAGTCTGCGATGGAGAAACGAAAGAGCACAGTGGGGTCTAGTCTAGGAAACATGCCCGGTGGCTCTGGGCTACTTTTCGCTTTGTACAATAAAAACACGGTGACTTCTCCTACCGATAGCAGCAGTCGAGAGCTCAAGCTGCAGCAACGACGACTGCGCCTGGGATCTGAGAGAGACAAGAGAGGCTGCAGACGCTGGCCAAGTGTCAAGGAACGACCTTGAGGCTGGCGCTTGACAGCGACGACGAGCGACCTCGAGGCGCGAAAGGAATCCTTGGTGCATTCGGGGAGACGACGGGCTGGACGGCTACCATGGTAAGTGGCATGTCCCGGGACCTCTTGATACTTCGCAGGCGCGTGGGATCCGCAGCTCGGATCATTGCGCGGGCTAGCGCTACCATAGGATCAATCAGCGGGAGTCCAGCAAAGCAATCCCGGCCGTTGAAGGCAAATGGAATCTCAGTGCAGCCGAGCACAACGACCTCTGCGCCGCGCTCTTGCAGCTGAAGCGCGTAGCGGTGGAAGTTGGCTCTACTCCTCGCTGACACGCGCGGCGCCGTGCTCTTGATTCCCCAATCTCTATTGTAGATGGACTCGTGCAGCTCCGTCTGCGTAGCCTCGCTCACTTCGACGATGGTGTAGCCAAGTGGCATCAGCAGGTCATGGTACACGCGCGAGCGCCGGGTACCCGTGGTCGACAGGAGTCCGATGCGCCTGCAGGTCGGCAGCGTGTGCTTGATGAACGCGGCCGTCTCCTCCAGCATGTGCACAAAGTGCACGTCCTCCGCCGCCATCACGTCGGCACCGCGAGGCGCAGCGAGTGCCAGGAACTCGTCCCAGATGGGCTTGGCGTGGAACGTGTTGCAGGGCACGCCGACGACCAGGCGCGCGCCGGTCTGCGCCGCGGCCGCGCGCATCATGGCGAATGTGCGCGCCATGCCTCGCGCCGGGTTCTCGACGGCGCTGCTGGTGAGGAACTCGGTGCGGTCCGTCATGTCCTCGGAGCGCGAGAGGTGGCACACGCCCAGGTGGCCCGCGTCCGCGCCGCCGCTGTCCGTGTGCTCAAGCACGAGCTGGTGCAGCTGCAGCCCCGCCGCGGGCCCCACGCCGCCGCAGATGCCCAGCAGCGCCTCCCTGCGCGCCGGCCGCGCGCCCGCGCAGTCGTCCACCATGTCGCCGAGGCGCGAGAGTCGGCGAGCGAGCGACTACCAGCCGCGGCGCATGCACATGACCCGGTGGACGTGCAAATGTCCGACGGTTCTGAGGCGCTCTGGCGGAATTCTCAGACGATCAGGCCTGAGGCGACTGTCTCACAAGGACACTAAACTGTATAGTACAGAATAGCTGCACCGAGGCTCAGCCAGGGTTCAGGTCACAAGAGGAGCCGCCCATGGACGTCGCGCCGGGGTCCAAGCTGCACGCGCGGCTGTCGCGGCCGCCGGAGACGTGGGTGGACGCCGTGATGGTGGCCGTGATCAAGGACCCGTACTTCTACGGCGCGCTGGCAGCCGGCGTCTTCCTGGCGCTCACGGTGATGGCGCTGGTCGCGACCAAGGTGCTCGTCGCGGAGATCGACAGGGAGGAGCGCGAGAAGAAGCGGCGGCTGCAGCAAGAGCGGAAGGACCAGTAGCGGGGCGGCGGTGACGCTCCCGCCACCGCGGGTATTGACAGACGTTCACAACTATGTCCATCGTGTTGGCCGGTGTTTACCGTCCTCCTGCATGCGCGTCTACGGTAATACAGCGAACCTGTAGGGCAGGTTCCATTCAAGGCCGTCCGTCTATGCCTTCTGCTCCGGGAACTGGATCACCGGGAAGTGCGGATGCACTGAAAAGTCCAGTACAGCCCGCAGTGCGACAGCCTTCTTCTGCACACTGTCAGCTTCAGCGCCTCCCTTGCCCGGCTTGCGTCCCTTGCTGCCACTCGCGGATGCAGTCGCAGGCTGCAGGTGGCGAGTGAGGTTGACACAGTTGGTGATACATACGCGCAGTAGAGCCTCGACCTCCTCGCCCCGAACGCGCCTGGGCGCCTTGTCTTCGCATCCCTCCCCAATCACAGGGTTGATACCCTCGGGGTCTGCGAGCAGTACTTCGGCGTGGCCGCGCGCCACCTTGAAGCACTCCTCGGCAGAGCGGTAGATCAAGTCCACCTGGAATGGAGAGAAGTCGCTGTTCTTGCTATAGTCGTCAAACGCGAGGACCGCGGGGAAGTGGATGCTCCGGAACGCTGCAAAGCGATGGTCGAATCGGATCGGGGCGGAGCCGTAAGTTGGTGGGCGAGTGCGGATGAGCTCCTCTCGCTCGAGAGCGCTAAATATCTGTGTCACGATGGAAAGAAATTAGCAACGTGTAAGAGCTGCTGTCAGGGAATGGGAGGGATACCTGAAAGTACGCGCGCATCAGGCTTCGTTCCATCTCTGAATATGCGATCTCGCGCAGGAACCGAGCCTTCGTTGGATCAATGCTGGCAATTTGTTCCTCCTTCGAGGGCTCGCTCGAGGCATTTGTGCCAGCTGCATTCTTCTTCCACTTTGCCTTCGCGCGTTTGGCGTTCTTGTTACTGTTGGTTGTTGAAGGAGCTGAGTCGGCACCAGATGAAGAAGGTGGCGAACTAGTCGAGTCATGGGAGTGTCCATGATCGGCTGATTCACCGCTTGCATGCGAGCGGCGACCTGGAGGCATCATTTGTTTCATCCGCTCGACAAACGTCCATGTGACCTTGAGGTTTTGGAGACGAGACCCGTGTAGGTAGTCCAGATACCTGTCAATGGTGCATATTTCATCAGTGCGAACAGATCATGTGTGGTGGAAAAGAAGTGCAACATACCAGTAGATCGTGCCATACTCGGACGTCGCGTACAAATCTAGCTCTAATCCCAGGACAATGTACTGGATCATCAAAAGCACAACTTCTTCAAGAGACCATGCTGTAAAATATCGAGGGTATGCCGCTTTCTGAAGCAGAGAGTTACCAAACAAGTCGTCAAAATGTGGAAGGCATCAACGCGAAGTCCAGGGGTCTGCTTTAATCGTACCGGTATTGACATTTCCGTTGAAAACTTGTCGTCGATAACGGTTGCTTCGAGCTGAAGGATGGCCCACTCCTCAAACAGATATTCGATTCGTGCACGCTGACGCGAGCGGTTGTGCAAGTACACCTTCAGTGACTCGTACAAAGTTTCAATCACACGCGATGAGAATAACACGCCCTCTTGCGTGGAAAGCAGTACGGAAGGCACGCCATTCATAACCATGGAGGCAGACAGCCAATCCATAAAATTGTACTTGCTGAAGATTTTCTTGTCTGCATACAAGAAGAGCTAAGTGTTGTGTTAGCACCTGCTCCAGCTTTCCAGCCAAAACTAATCATGAATCCTACCACTGCGTACGATCGAGGCACAATGGTTGGACGATCTCGCGAAAAGTTGGACAGGAAAATACGCAACTCTTCCATCGACGTTAGCTCGCCCGGAGCACAAATGTGGAGCAACTCAGTCAGAAACTTTTGCTGGATTGTGAGTGCTTCCTCGGTAGTCGGAATCTTCACTTGGCGTGGAGGTGCACCGGACAATAACATCCGACTGATGGTCGAGTCAAACCCGATCGCTTTCCCACTAAAGCACTCCGCATCCATCTCCAACTGCTCCGTCGAGATGCTCTGAAGCAGGGCCTGCGCTTTTTGAAACTCCGAGTACCACAGAGAGAGCTGCAGCGGGCCCTCAGCCAGACCCTGGTAAAAAAAAAATACAGCTAAAGCGTCAATACTTCTCGGACCGATGTCAATAAAGCCACTGGTGGCAATCCGCACCATATCTGTGAACGTCGTGAGCAGAAGTCGTCGCCACTGGATGCGTCTAATTAGGATTTCACACAGCTGTGCTCCAACCCGGCCATTGGCATAAAGAAGCTCGTAGTCTCCGTCGCCGCCACCAGAACTAGCCGCAGCGCTCTCAGCGTTAGAGGCTGCCCCAGTAGTGCTTTTCTTTGCGTTCTTCTTCTTTGACGCCTTCTTAGATGAAGTGGCTGCTCTTTGCTGCGCTAGAATGGCCTCCAGCCGCTCCTCGGCGATCGCAAGCAAGCTTTCCACTGTATCCACTGGCAGTGTGTCAAGAACGCCGAGGTCAAAGCCATTTCCTGGAGAAAAGTCTTCTTCCTCATAGATGTCTGCACGAAGCACAGCGTCTCGGATTTGGTTTCCGGTCTTCATAATCGACAGACAAACGCTAGTCATCACGAGCAGGAGCGTATCGCGGGAAGAATTTCCCAGGCTTGCAAGAGCCTCACGAGGTGGCGTCAAATTGAACACCAGGTCGTTCACCGAGGTGATTTTCTTCACTAGCGCTTGCATCGAGGGTTTGTGCAAGTAGACGCTCGACAGCAGCGTCTGTGCGAGTGGCAATCCGTTAAGCCACGCAGCCTCGCAGCGGAAGAGCTCGTCAATCGTCGCCAGGACGTCGCGCACGGACGTAAACTCGAGTGCGACCTCATTCGCAGCGAGTCGCGCCGCGACTGCTTTGGGCGGAACGCCGTTCACGAGCATGCCCGAGTCCATCTTGGGGTCCATCAGCTCGAGCGCCGACATGGAGTCAAACAGGTTGAAGTCCTCCGCGTGCACCATCTGGCCGACCTTGAGCTCCTTGGCAGCGGTCGCCAGCAGCTGTGGCGATCCACGCGTCAGTCTGCCGCCTCTGTAGGAAACCCACCAGCAGGACGCGTGTGCGCACCGTTGTGACATCCTGCCACGCCGAGCCGTCGAGCTGCAGCCGAGCCTGAATCTCGCCACTCAGCGCCCCCAGCTCACTGCCAACCAGCACAGTGCGCCGCAGCGCGCGCAGCGTCAGCAGCCGAGCGCCTCCCCCCAGCGCCATCAAGTCGCGCACGCACCTCATCTTCACGAGCGCACCTTCCGTGTGGCCACCCATATCACTTGCGAAGCGTATGCGCCATAATGTGCTCATACTCGGTTATCCATCGTTGCCTTGCAGAGAGTCATGCTGATGTTTGTACTGCATTGCGCACCCGACCCAGCAAAAACATCTCTTTTTGTCGCATACAGCGTTCAAGAGTGACCACGACAACTGCAACACTGCAGCGCCGAGATGATGGCCGACGGTCGCGGCGCTGCCGAGCGAGAGCAGGAGGACCAGGAGGCCATGCGCGTGCAGGCGGTGGTGGTGGACCACTACATGGGCGCGCCGCTGCCGCCGGGCGCGCTGGAGCGGCTGCCGGATTCCCCGTGCTACAGCCTGGCGCGCGAAGTGCCGGTCGTGCGCATCTTCGGTGCCACGCCGGCGGGCCAGAAGGCGCTCGTGCACGTCCACGGGGTGAGTACAGCCGCGCTTCATGCCCCCGCTTTCATTTGAGGTTGGTGACGGGGCAGCGCTCTGCGGCAGATCTTCCCGTACTTCTACTTTCGCCCACTGGATGACGAGGACCCGGCGTTCGATAGTGCGAGTGCCGTGCACGCGCTGCTGCCGCAGATTGCCAAAGACATTGAAACCGCAGCAGCCAGCAAGCAGCGAGAGCGGCAGCACCGCGGAGGCGGTAACCAGCGCGCTCGACCCAGCAAAGTCGTCGCCAAGGTGAGATGCCGCCGCGGAATGCACTTACGGTACTTTCTCATCTAATTTCCCTTGCAGCTACTAGTCGTGCAAGGCACACCGTTCTACGGGTTCCACCCCAAGCCAAAGCTATTTGTCCAGATCTTTCTCTACAACCCTCGTACGACGCAAACTGTGGTGCAGCTGTTGGAGAGTGGGTGTGTAGCCGAGCGGAGATTTCAGCCGTACGAAGCACACGTGCCTTTTCCCTTGCAAGTGCGAAAGTGCTATGGTCTAGAACCCTACAGCTAGAGCAAATATTGATGTTGCCTTGCCCCCAGGTGTTTGCAGACTACAACATCGAGGGAATGAATTTTGTGTTCTTGAGCAATATAAAGGTACGCGAGGGTGGAGCAGGATTGATGTCCGTCATAGTGTAAAATGTTTACAAGTTCTGCTCAGTTCAGGGCCCCAGTACCTGATATCCAGCAGCATTTGGACGATCCGCAGGACTCAGGAGAATTTCGTGTGTTCCTACGCTCGAATATTCTCAACACAGAGATCAATGGCATTTCCGTGACAACAACAGTTGACGGTAGACGTGCGCATGTCCCGGGGTCGAGAACCGTGTGGTATGATCGCTCGTCCACGTGTGCTCTGGAATTAGATGTTGCTGCTGGGAGCATTCTAAACCCTAAGCGGTTCAATGCTCTGCAGCGGTCACTCCATGGAACAAGTGAGTTTCGGAACGTTCCGTCCCTTGCTGCAATTTGGGAGGTACACTGTGAATGATGTGTCGGTGCTGTCTTGCTATTTGTCACTTATGATGCATTCATACTTCCAGGAAGAACGCTTGCGGCGGATTGCGAGAGGCGAAAAAGGTACACCCGAGATGTCACTCAGCATTGAACGCCACAAGAAACAATCTGCAACACCAACTTCTTTAGAGCCACCCCCGTCGTTGCTATCACAGTCCTTCTTTCTGAAGAAGTTACAAGAGTCTGTCAAAGTTGTCATTGAAGCAATGCAAGAACAATTGAGTGCAGTGCAACCTGATGATGGCGCATTCATTGAAGAAGACATTATAGGATGCAACAACTCTATTGCTACACAGAGCGCTTTTTCATTCAGTCAACTAGAAGATGGCGAAAATGGCAACGACCAGGTGAGCTTGATTAATGATATAGGTTAATCCATTATCATAACGATCTCTCTTGTGAATCCTAGCAACATAAGGAAGACGAAGATATCGTCAAAATTCTGATGGCAATGCAGCAGGTGGAGCATCCCCTAGTCAACCATAAACGAGCAACCAGCTCGGACGATGAAGAAAGTTTTGATGCCACGGACGAAGAGGATGAAGACATTCGGCAGAACGAAATTGCAGACATTTTAGCGACGCAACGGATAAACCTTGACGAGCACTTGGACGAATCAAAATCGCCAGAAAAGAACTGGTGGGATGTGGTCGCAGCGAGGCCGCCAGAGCACGTAGCACCGTCCATCGATGACCTGGGGAGCCCACGTCTTGTGCTACCACCATCCCGTTACCCAAAGGTTCTGGTTCAGATCGGTTGGCGAATATGAATTTGGGGGCATTAGTCTTACGCGTGAGTGTTTGCTACAGTCGCGCCGAGCAGAGACTGAAAACAGCAAAAAGAAAAGACGTCTTTCACCCGCCGCAGATCGCTCGCCAATTGTTGAGGACATCGAAGATCTTCTGCCTCCTCGACCTCAAGCTTTGCTGGAACCAGCATCCTACGAAGAATCAGATCTAGTGGAAGATATCCAGTTGTCTCTGACTCCACAACCCAAGCCGCCTGGATTACGAGAGGCAAAAGTAGCCTCTAGAAGGGAATCGAAGTCACCAGCAAACGAACAGAAACGTGTATGGACACCGAAAGTGCCTCCACCTACACTTGAGCAGCTCGAGCAATCTTCGATGAATATCGGCGTAGACCCAGTTCAGGTACGACGCGGACAAGTTGCTAGACCAAGTATCCTGCAACTGATGACGTTTGTTGAGAATTTGTAGCATCAAGCGGCGTTCTATAGTCGTCAACAGGATGCCCCTGGCAAGCCTCTGGTTTTTGGTGGTCGACGCCTTGAGCTTCCAGTTCGAAGTGACAGTGGCACTTTAGCCTTCAACACTATTTCTGCACGGCAGTTCTTAGAAGAAATTGACTCTGAGCAAGACTGGAGCAACTCTTTTTGCCGAATGAAGAAGAGTCAAGGCATACTTCTCCAGACTGCCATGCAAAAGGTTAGTTGTGCGGTCATACGCATCGAAAGATCAGCAACGATTAAGGAAATATCTTGCTAGGTCAACCGAATACGAGCACCTCTGCGCTTACCTCCGGGTCGAGAAGTGGTGTCGGCATGGTTGACGGCTAGAGCAAATCCGGCAAAAACATTATCAAAGGTATGCTGAGTTTGTGAGGGAAAGTGTTTGGATGTCGATTCCTAATCTAAAGTTAGTTTGCTTGCCAGCACCAGCAACGACGTTGTTCACGTGTTGGAAGCGGTTCTGGAGAATCACAGATTGCCCGAGCTATGACGTCCTCTGCGCATATACTGAATGTGACAGTGATGTCTGTTGAGGTGTTTGCATTATCGAGGGGAAAGTTACTTCCGGATCCACTGCACGACCCAGTAAAAGCTGTATTTTACTTCATTAAGGCTCATGAAGGGCTTAAAGAAGCGCGCGAAGTTGCAGGAGTTATCCTTCACGAGCTTGAAAGCGTTCCCGTATCCAATTTTCGAGATGGTCAAGACAAGGAAGTGTGCGTTGAATTTGTCGAAGATGAGCGAGCCCTATTCACCAGATTAGAATCGTTGGTTCATTTCTGGGACCCTGACTTTCTGACCGGCTTTGAGGTTCAGAAGGGTTCATTTGGTTATCTTGTTGACCGAGCATCTCAACTTGGCGTGAGTAGATATTTTGCGGTGTTTTGATTTGTTGCTGATCTAGTCTAATTAAGCAACTTGTTACTCCTGACGAGCAGATGAATTTAATACAATCACTCTCCCGACTTCCAACGACACGCATTGATGCAAGGAACCCTCAGGCTGGATTGAATACAGGGGAAGATGATCGAGAAGCGTCTATTGGAACTACCTGGGGTGTGAACAAAGCTTCCGGATTATGGATTCACGGGCGCCACATCTTGAACTTATGGCGCATGACGCGTTCAGAGGTATCTTTCATGCGTGCATGCTGTGGAAAACGGATAGTTAACCCTACTATGCGTTTTGTTTGCCTAGCTGAAGCTACAGCGCTATGGTTTTGAAGACGTTGCTCGAGAGGTTTTGCGTCGAGAGTACCCAGTCTATTCTCCGGAGCAGCTAACTACCTGGTACCGAGCCGGTGGGGCGACAAGGTGGAATGTCGCGCGATATTTTCTTCTCCGAGCAACTCTCAACATCCGAATTTTATCAAAAATGCAGCTGATCACGCGGACTAGGTAGGCAATTACCATCCAGACAGGTGCTCCAAATCTAACGGTCTCTGCGTTTCTCTTGTGTAGTGAGATGGCGCGCTTATTCGGCATCGATTTTTACTCTGTACTGTCACGTGGCTCGCAGTATCGAGTTGAGGCTGTAATGCTGCGCGTCACCAAGCGTAAAAATTTCCTGCTTATCTCTCCAAACAGAAACGGAGTGGCTGGCCAAGCTCCAATGGAGTGCATTCCATTGGTGATGGAGCCCGAGTCCAGTTTTTATCCAGATCCAGTCGTCGTGCTTGACTTTCAGGTACGATTGGGATACATCTTCGCGTGGATACCAGACTAAAATGTCTAGTTTGTTACCGTGTAGTCACTGTATCCTTCCCTCGTGATCGGGTATAATCTTTGCTACTCGACAATGCTTGGTCGACTCAAGGATGGGCTCCACTCTGAGCTCGAAACTTCGCTTGGAGTAACCTGCTTTTCTCCGAGCGCTGAAGGCCTTGTCAACTCCCGAGAAGGTATCATCATTGCCCCTAACGGGACCCTTTTCACCCCGAAAAAGTTACCGAACCGGTGTGCTTCCTGTCATCCTCGACGAGATTCTGTCAACTCGAATTATGGTCAAGAAAGCCATGAAAGATGCCAAGAGATTAGGCAAGGATCGTCTGGAGAAAGTGTTGAATGCTCGCCAGCTCGCGCTGAAGATGATCGCAAACGTCACGTACGGGTACACAGCTGCGGGATTTTCTGGGCGAATGCCATGTGCGCAGCTCGCTGATGCGATTGTTCAGGTATGCTGGTGCTAAACTGGGTGATTGGGGCGCTTTACTCACGTAGTCACTCTGCAGAGCGGGAGGTGCACATTAGAAGCAGCTGTTAGGCTCGTAGAATCGCGAGCAGAATGGAATGCCAAAGTCGTCTATGGGGACACAGACAGTCTGTTTGTTCAGCTCAAAGGACGATCCAAAGACGATGCATTTCGGATCGGCCAAGAAATAGCTGACGCGGTAACAAGTGCGAATCCCAAGTACGTTTTGTGTCAAATGGCTTCTAGGAAGTTTTGGTGAAACTCATTCGTGTACCTGTGGTATTCTCGTTATGCCAGACCAGTCACCCTCAAGCTTGAAAAAGTTTACATGGGTTGTGTCCTAGTGTCGAAGAAACGGTATGTTGGCTTCAAGTTCGAGAGCCCCGGGCAAGAAGAAGGCGTGATCGAGTCCAAAGGCATTGAAACAGTCCGGCGAGATTCATGTGGTGTCGTTCAGACTGCCATGCACAACTGTTTAGACAAGCTTTTCCGTACAGAGTGATTTGTCGCTAGTCAAGCGTCACCTCCATCGATACTGGGTCCAAATGCTGGATAACCGACTGCCACTTCGGGACTTCATATTTGCGAAAGAAGTACGACTTGGACCTACAGCGATGGGAGGTGAGGCGCTGATGTACCGTACCAGAAGTCATCACATACTCACTCGATTCATGTGCTCAGCGCCCCGCCTGCCGCTCTTGTAAGCACCAAAGCAATGGCAAAGGACCCACGAGCAGAACCTCGATATGCAGAGCGCGTTTCGTACGTTGTGGTGAATGGTCCGCCGGGTGCGCGTCTTATGGACCTCGTGGTATCACCGGATGAAATAATCGACCGCAACAACAAGATGCGTTACTCAATCAACTATCAGTACTACATCCATAAGCAGGTGCGTTTTGTTCTATGAGCAACGCCGAGCTCCTTTTCTAATGGTGATTGATGCAGATTCTTCCTAGCCTTGAGCGGCTATTCCTCCTCTTTGGTGTCAACGTTCGCTCTTGGTACAATGATCTTCCACGATCGGCAGTCAAGGCACGACATTTTGATATTGCCAATGGGCAGCGGGAGGGCCGCTCTATCGATTCTTACTACCTGAGCAAACACTGCCGACTCTGTGGCCAACTAGGCTCGGACTCGTTGTGTGCAGATTGCACAGCGAATCCCCAGCGGAGTCTGCTCGCTCTTCATTTGACTGCTCGCAGGCAGGAGAGTTTGATGCACTGCCTCGCCCTTGCATGTTACGCATGTGGAAATCGGGATTCGTTTGCTACGTGTGTCAACACAGCGTGTGGAGTCTGGAATCAGATCCGACTTGCCGAACACGAAAAAGTGATGCTGTAGCAACGTAGCCTCGCAACGCTGGATAGTCAAGGCCTCAACAAATCAAATCACTTGTTCACCACTCTCGTTTTCTTTACTGAAATGTGAACGCTTCAAGAATGAACGGTCGAACTCTGTCTACATCAGTGACGAGAGCTCGTTGAGGAAATGAGTGGCTTGAGCGGTGGCAGCAGCGTCCGTTGTAGGAGCAGCAATACCGCTCGATTCTTTGCTAGAGGCGCTTCCACCTTGACTAGCCAGTGGAGGCATTGGATTCGATGCTGCCTCCCTGGCTGCTTCAGCCTTCATGCGCTCCTGCCGGAGCTTCTCGAGCCGGAGCTGCTTCTTGGATATTCTTGTAACACCCGACGTTTGCGCCGCCGCCTTAGCCAGCGCGGCGCGCTCGTGGACCTCGTGAAGATATGACTTTTCTTCGGCCTTGAGGCGGTGCTCCCATTGAGAGACGACGAAGCTGCCCCCGCCAGAAGTGCGTAAATTCTCTTCGCACTCATAGTGAGGTACGACGCCGCGACTTTCGTCTCGCGGGGAGCTGCCACTAGAATCTAGTCCGGCCACGTTCTTCTCCTGCAGCGCCGACAGATATTCAAGATGTTCGGGGCTTCCACTCGCCACAAGTCGCGTCCTGCCGAACTCGTCCACGATCTCAACGCGTTCGGCCGAGTCGGACTTTCGCTGCTGCTCGGGAGCCGTTTCCAGCCGCTTGGACTCGAAGTCGACGAGGCACTCGCTGGCCGCCGGCACTCCCGCTCGGCCGCTCATCATCTGCTCGTACAGCTTGGCCTTCTTCTCTAGCATGGCCTTGGACTTCCGCTCCCACTTGGCGTCGTCGTCGCGGTCGTCGAGGTCGAGCTGCTCGGCCTCCTGGTCGCGGCGGCTGCGTTTCTCGACGCCGCGGTTGCTCGAGCGCCTGCCCACGCGGTCCTCCTCCTTGGACAGCGCTGCCGAGTGCCCTCTCTTGCGACTCTTGCCGCGCAGGTGCGCGTACTTGCCGAGGTTGCGACCACCGACGTCTGGCTCGAGCGCCGCGGCCTCGCGCAGGCGCTGCTGGAGCTCCTGGTCCTTCTGGAAGACCACGGCCTTGAGGTCCACGAGCGACTGCGAGTCTACGCGGATGGGCGTGGCCTTGCTCGGCACCAGGGCCGACTCGGTGAGGAACCCGAGCGACATGCTGGCCAGCTCGATGGGCTTTCTGGAACTGCCAAGCGCAGCGGTCCCTCGTTTGGCGTCTTGCCACTAGGGACCGTCCCCACACGAAAACGCTATTTTGATCGCGAAACGACGCACGAGCCAACTTGAAGCAATTGACGACCGAGACAGCGGCTCGCCAGCAAGACAGCTCGCCAGCGTCGACATGTTCAGGACACCCAAGGCGGCCGTGGACCGCGTGGCGCCCAGGTCCGCGCGCCGCAAGTTCGGACCCGGCTCGGCCATGGTCGCTGCGGCCATTGACACGCCAGACACATCCGGAAAGAGCAAGCCTAAGGAGCCGTCGGATGCTGCGAGTGATGCCAAGTCAGCGGGGGCGAACTCCACAAGTGGAGACCGCAGGCCCAGCACAAAGGAGGGGAGCAAACGGCCAAGTCTGCTGATGCTCCGGTCGATGGGCGTCTCCAGTGTCAATGTGCTGCGCACATCGCTGCAAGAGATGCAGGAGCTGCGCAAGTACAAGTGGGTGCTGCACCCGCAGTCGCCCTTCAAGCTTACGTGGGATGTTCTCAGCGCCTGCATTGTCATCTTCTACTCGTGGATTATCCCGTTCATGCTATGCTTCGACTGGTACGTACCGTCGCCGTCGCTCAAGGCGCTCATGAAGGTGCTCGACGCGTGGGCGATCCTGGACATCGTCCTCCGCTTCCGAACAGGCATTATCGTGTACGGAACGGTAGTGATGAATCCACAGGCTATCCGGCATGCGTATGTCACGTCTTTCTGGTTCCCAGTCGACCTAGTGTCCTCGATTCCGTTCGGCTACTTCATCAGGGACAGCAACAGCGAGTCAACGAGGAAAACCATTAAACTCATCAAGTATATCAAGCTTCCGCGCCTACTGCGAATTGGACGCTTCCTCAAATATGTCAAAGGATACAAGCGGTACTCCAGTATGACGATCGCGCTCAATACCGTCATGTTTGCATCCCATGTTGCAGGCTGCATTTGGGTGGCAGTCCTCAACCCGTGCGCAAGCACTGACGCTGACGATCCCGCTGTCACTGTCTACTGCGCAAAGGGCAATGAGATGCGTGTGTACTGGATTGCATTCCAGCATGGTGTTGTCTCTCTTCTGGGCATATCTAATGATCATATTGAAGCGAGTGAGCCATTCCTAAGTGGCGGCCACCACCTCCACGGTGGAGTCATCCGAGACGAAGTGTATTGGTGGTCATCAGGCGTGTCGTTGATTGGGTCCATTCTCACAGCCATTCTGTTTGGTACTGTTATCAACCTTGTACAAAGGTTGGTACCTCAATGGAATGGGTCATTCCGATCAGCTATTGACATTCCTTTTCTTTCGATACAGCTTCAGCCGAGCTGAAAACGCGTTCCGCAAGAAAATGGATCAAGTCTCGCATGAGATGGATGCATTATGCCTACCAAAGCATCTTCGAGTATGGTTGCATTAAGTGGTTGCTGCAAGGTCTCTCGGCTAACTTCACTGCGTCCACTGTAATTCCGTGAATTTAACAGGCACGAGTAACAGGCTACTATGACTACCTCTGGCTCAACGTCCGTGCCTTCAATGACCATTTCTCGAGTGTAGCAGCCTCATGTCTGACCACCCGTACGTGCTCAATGTAACAGAACCGAGCCTTCTCCGAAGAACTCAGTCTTCTCCAAGACCGCGGCATGTCGCTTGCTTTGCGCGAACAAATTGCCATCTATCTCTTCAAAGACTACCTACAGAAGATCCCGTTCTTCCAACTTGCATCCGACTCGGTGCTCGGCATGATATGCATGCAACTGCGCCAAGTTATCTACATGCCAAAGGATTTCATCATCCGTGAGGGAGACATTGGCAAGGAGCTGTTCCTCATCGTCAAGGGGGTCGTGCGCGTCATGCCTCCCAACAGTGAAACGACGACTCCCGGACACACGGCGACTGACGACACTAGCAACGCCGGATCGAGCCAAGGCACTTCTACCGCTGCCACAACATCTACTACTACTGCAAGTGGTGGTGCTGCCAACTCGAATGACCCAACCGCCAACGACCCGAAGAAGATCCTTCTCGGCGAAGGAGACTTTTTTGGCGAGATCGGAGTCGTGATGGAGGTGCAACGCACGCGCAGCGTCCGTGCCGAGAGCATGGCAGAGCTCTGCATCCTCTCGCGCGAAGGCTTTGACAAGATCATGGCCGAGTTCCCCGAGTTCGCGATCGCCATGCGGCGGCTCATCATCAAGCGCGTGGGCGAGATGTGGAAGGACGGCGGGAACGGCGCGGAGCAGATGGAGAAGATGACGGCGCTGGCCGACCTGAAGATGAAGAAGGCAGTGCAGACGTACCAGAACACGCAGCGGCTCCGCGCCAAGACGCGCGCACTGCAGTCGCTGTATCCACGTCTCTCTAAGCTCGTCAGGAACGTCGATCTGACTACGGAGCATGCTCGCTTCACCCCAGCGATACAAGTGGATACTGAACTGCCTGCTATCGGAGAAGACCCTATTGATCTACATTTGGCGGAACGTTTTTCCAATATCACTCCGCCGCGAGGCGATGTCGAGAGGAATCACCAAGACGGGTCTCCAAACAGAACAAGTGGTGTCTCGAGCGAGAATTCGAATGCTTCTAGTGAGCAGCAACCATCGTGGTTGACGGGTCATCACTTTGGTGCAGACATGAAAGTGCAGCTACAAGAATTCCAGTCGCGACTCAACCACGTGGAAAGCAACATGGAAACCCGTTTATCGGAGCTCAACACCCAAGTTGGTCGACTTCTTGAGCACTTTGAGACTGGTGCACGGCGAGGAAAATCAAACAGCCGCAGTAAACACTCATAGCGTAGGGGTGTTTCGTTTCGCTGGCGTTGGGTAAAACGGTCAATTTTGAAGTATAGCACTTTGAAGAAGAGGTTGCATTTTCTGAAGCGCCACCAACATGCTACTCCTATCGAACACTTCGCGCATCTGTCCCCCGCCGACAAAAATTGAGCAGGATGGAAAAGCTGACACTCGCCGCAAGATGGCAGTAGCACAACCTGGGGATGAGTCCGCCCATCTCGAGAGAGACCTACGAGTGCGTGCTAGTGCTTTACTAGTTGCCATGAGTCCAACCAGCGTCGAGTTTCTGCGTTCGTCTCTCCAGCAAGTGCATGATCAAGCACGGTACAAATGGATCCTCCACCCGCTGTCTCCGCTGAAGTCATTGTGGGATCTTCTTGGTGCCTTTTGCGTCATCTACTACTCGTGGATGGTGCCAGTGATGCTCGCTTTTGAATGGTACGAGCCCTCTCGTGATGCTCAGCGCTTTATGCGCGCGCTTGATGTGTGGGGTATGTTCGATATAGCGCTGCGATTCCGCACTGGGATTATTCAAGACAGTGTGGTCATTATGGCGCCACCAGCTATAGCTCGAGCCTACGCCCACTCCGTGTGGCTTCCTATCGACCTTTTGGCCTCTATCCCGTTTGAGATTGTGCTTGGCGACTCAAACTCCTTAACCAGCAACTCTCCAAAGACCCTGCTAATCATCAAGTACTTTAAACTTCCACGGCTCCTTCGCATTCCACGATTCCTCAAGCATGTGCGCGAGTACCGACGATATTCAACTCTCACAATTGCTCTCAATATCGTCGTCTTTGGAGCTCATGTGGCTGCCTGTCTCTGGGTTGCACTACTCCACCCATGTTCGAGTGGAGGTAACAGCAGTGTGTACTGTCACCAAGACGGTGGACGCTTGTTCGGAGCCTACTGGTTAGCATTCGAGCACGGAGTTGCATCGCTCTTGGGAATTTCGTCTTCTCACGTCGAATTATCTGACCGATTTCTGCAAGCGGGATTTCAACACACGGATATACCTGAGGGGGCTTACATGTGGTCTGCAGCGGTATCTCTTGGGGGATCATTGTTATCAGCTGTACTGTTCGGTGCTACGATCACCATCGCGAAGAGGTAAGCGCGTAACTTTTTGATTTCAGCTTTTAAAGGTAGCTAACAAGATGTAGCTGGAACCGAGCGGAAAACGCATTCCAGAAACGCATGGACCGCATCAACCACGAGATGGATGTATTGTGCCTTCCCAAGCGCACAAGGGTGCGAATACGACTCCTTTCCAATGATGCGGTCAACGTTCAACTCATTTGTTGCTATTTGATCAACACCTCAGAAACGGATCACCAGCTACTACGACTACCTCTGGCTCAATGTCCGTGCCTTCAATGACCCTTGCTCGAGTGTAACAGCCTCATTTCTGACCATCCGTACGTGCTCAATGTAACAGAACCGAGCCTTCTCCGAAGAACTCAGTCTTCTCCAAGACCGCGGCATGTCACTTGCTTTGCGCGAACAAATTGCCATCTATCTCTTCAAAGACTACCTACAGAAGATCCCATTCTTCCAGCTTGCATCTGACTCGGTGCTCGGCATGATATGCATGCAACTGCGCCAAGTTATCTACATGCCAAAGGATTTCATCATCCGTGAGGGAGACATTGGCAAGGAGCTGTTCCTCATCGTCAAGGGGGTCGTGCGCGTCATGCCTCCCAACAGTGAAACGACAACTCCCGGAAACACGGCGACTGACAACACTAGCAACGCCGGATCGAGCCAAGGCACTTCTACCGCTGCCACAACATCTACTACTACTGCAAGTGGTGCTGCTGCCAACTCGAATGACCCAACCGCCAACGACCCGAAGAAGATCCTTCTCGGCGAAGGAGACTTTTTTGGCGAGATCGGAGTCGTGATGGAGGTGCAACGCACGCGTAGCGTCCGCGCCGAGAGCATGGCAGAGCTCTGCATCCTCTCGCGCGAAGGCTTTGACAAGATCATGGCCGAGTTCCCCGAGTTCGCGATCGCCATGCGGCGGCTCATCATCAAGCGCGTAGGCGAGATGTGGAAGGACGGCGGGAACGGCGCGGAGCAGATGGAGAAGATGACTGCGCTAGCCGACCTGAAGATGAAGAAGGCGGTGCAGACGTACCAGAACACGCAGCGGCTCCGCGCCAAGACTCGCGCGCTGCAGTCGCTATACCCACGTCTCTCCAAGCTCGTCAGGAACGTTGATCTGACTACGGAGCATGCTCGCTTCACCCCAGCGATACAAGTGGATACTGAACTGCCTGCTATCGGAGAAGACCCTATTGATCTACATTTGGCGGAACGTTTCTCCAACATCACTCCACCGCGAGGCGATGTGGAGAGGAATTACCAAGATGGGTCTCCAAACAGAACAAATGGTGTCTCGATCGAGAACTCGAATACTTCCAGTGAGCAGCAACCATCGTGGTTGACGGGTCATCACTTTGGTGCAGACATGAAAGTGCATCTACAAGAATTCCAGTCGCGACTCAACCACGTGGAAAGCAACATGGAAACCCGTTTATCGGAGCTCAACACCCAAGTTGGTCGACTTCTTGAGCACTTTGAGACTGGTGCACGGCGAGGAAAATCAAACAGCCGCAGTAAACACTCATAGCGTAGGGGTGTTTCGTTTCGCTGGCGTTGGGTAAAACGGTCAATTTTGAAGTATAGCACTTTGAAGAAGAGGTTGCATTTTCTGAAGCGCCACCAACATGCTACTCCTATCGAACACTTCGCGCATCTGTCCCCCGCCGACATCAATTAAGCAGGATGGAAAAGCTGGCACTCGCCGCAAGATGGCAGTAGCTCAGCCCGGGGATGAGTCCGCCCATCGCGAGAGAGACCTCCGAGTGCGTGCTAGTGCTTTACTAGTTGCCATGAGTCCAACCAGCGTCGAGTTTCTGCGTTCGTCTCTCCAGCAAGTGCATGATCAAGCACGGTACAAATGGATCCTCCACCCGCTGTCTCCGCTGAAGTCATTGTGGGATCTTCTTGGTGCCTTTTGCGTCATCTACTACTCGTGGATGGTGCCAGTGATGCTCGCTTTTGAATGGTACGAGCCCTCTCGTGATGCTCAGCGCTTTATGCGCGCGCTTGATGTGTGGGGTATGTTCGATATAGCGCTGCGGTTCCGCACTGGGATTATTCAAGATGGCGTGGTCATTATGGCGCCACCAGCTATAGCTCGAGCCTACGCCCACTCCGTGTGGCTTCCTATCGACCTTTTGGCCTCTATCCCGTTTGAGATTGTGCTTGGCGACTCAAACTCCTTAACCAGCAACTCTCCAAAGACCCTGCTAATCATCAAGTACTTTAAACTTCCACGGCTCCTTCGCATTCCACGATTCCTCAAGCATGTGCGCGAGTACCGACGATATTCAACTCTCACAATTGCTCTCAATATCGTCGTCTTTGGAGCTCATGTGGCTGCCTGTCTCTGGGTTGCACTACTCCACCCATGTTCGAGTGGAGGTAACAGCAGTGTGTACTGTCACCAAGACGGTGGACGCTTGTTCGGAGCCTACTGGTTAGCATTCGAGCACGGAGTTGCATCGCTCTTGGGAATTTCGTCTTCTCACGTCGAATTATCTGACCGATTTCTGCAAGCGGGATTTCAACACACGGATATACCTGAGGGGGCTTACATGTGGTCTGCAGCGGTATCTCTTGGGGGATCATTGTTATCAGCTGTACTGTTCGGTGCTACGATCACCATCGCGAAGAGGTAAGCGCGTAACTTTTTGATTTCAGCTTTTAAAGGTAGCTAACAAGATGTAGCTGGAACCGAGCGGAAAACGCATTCCAGAAACGCATGGACCGCATCAACCACGAGATGGATGCATTGTGCCTTCCCAAGCGCACAAGGGTGCGAATACGACTCCTTTCCAATGATGCGGTCAACGTTCAACTCATTTGTTGCTATTTGATCAACACCTCAGAAACGGATCACCAGCTACTACGACTACCTCTGGCTCAATGTCCGTGCCTTCAATGACCCTTGCTCGAGTGTAACAGTCTCATGTCTGACCATCCGTACGTGCTCAATGTAACAGAACCGAGCCTTCTCCGAAGAACTCAGTCTTCTCCAAGACCGTGGCATGTCACTTGCTTTGCGCGAACAAATTGCCATCTATCTCTTCAAAGACTACCTACAGAAGATCCCATTCTTCCAGCTTGCATCTGACTCGGTGCTCGGCATGATATGCATGCAACTGCGCCAAGTTATCTACATGCCAAAGGATTTCATCATCCGTGAGGGAGACATTGGCAAGGAGCTGTTCCTCATCGTCAAGGGGGTCGTGCGCGTCATGCCTCCCAACAGTGAAACGACAACTCCCGGAAACACGGCGACTGACAACACTAGCAACGCCGGATCGAGCCAAGGCACTTCTACCGCTGCCACAACATCTACTACTACTGCAAGTGGTGGTGCTGCCAACTCGAATGACCCAACCGCCAACGACCCGAAGAAGATCCTTCTCGGCGAAGGAGACTTTTTTGGCGAGATCGGAGTCGTGATGGAGGTGCAACGCACGCGCAGCGTCCGTGCCGAGAGCATGGCAGAGCTCTGCATCCTCTCGCGCGAAGGCTTTGACAAGATCATGGCCGAGTTCCCCGAGTTTGCGATCGCCATGCGGCGGCTCATCATCAAGCGCGTGGGCGAGATGTGGAAGGACGGCGGGAACGGCGCGGAGCAGATGGAGAAGATGACGGCGCTGGCCGACCTGAAGATGAAGAAGGCGGTGCAGACGTACCAGAACACGCAGCGGCTCCGCGCCAAGACGCGCGCACTGCAGTCGCTGTATCCTCGCGGCTCGCTCTACCAGAGCGCCGGGCTAGCCGACAGCCCCGCAGAGCAAGGCGGCGAGGGCTTGCGCGAGTCGCTGGTCCGCGAAGAGCTCGCCGAGGAAGCGGCGGCCGAGGCGGTCGTGGCGCCGGTGGAGCTCATGCCGACGATCGAGGAGTCGGCGGACGACGAGGCCGCGCACCGCGAGCACAGCTTCCTCGTGTACCCGAGTCTCGACTGGCACCCGCGCGAGTCGTCGCGCGACTACCACGACCAGACGCCGCTGCGGGCGCTGGGCGAGAGTCCGCGCGCAGCGGCCAGGCCCGCGGACGAGCAGCTGCTGCGCGGCGTGGGCGAGCGCCTGGCGCACTGGGAGCGGCGCCTGGACGCGCAGGTCGCGGCGCTGGAGCAGGCCGTGGCGCGGCTCTCGGCCGCCGCAGCCTCGTGGGACGCGCACTAATGGCAGCATCGGCTGGAAGGCTACACGTCTGCGGCCGCTGATTGGCCGAAAAGGGATTCGATGGGTTTAGTGGCACTGTCTGTGTGGAAGTCTGATAAAATGTGCGGCGCGCGTCGGGCAGAGGCCGCGCGTGCGTCGATCGCTCCATTTTCGCCGGAGCCACCAGCATCCAGTTCGCTGCGCCTTGCAGAGTTGCGCCCTTCCAGGCTCGTTCCTGCGTCGCGCCGGCGTCTCTGTGCGAGAGCCTCGACTCGCGCTCAGTATGGCGCGCCTGACGATTCGTCGATTATTGCGCCGCCTTTCGTGTCGCAGGTGGCGGCGCCGTCTGTCTGCGGTGGCTTGGGGCAGGTGGTCAACAATTCATCCGGCCCATATCACGGAGCCCACCTGCAGCCACGGAGGAGCTAGGAACAGTTGGGTGCGTTCACCTCGAAAGCCGCGCCGAGAAGCCTCGGCAGACACCAAAACGCGAGCCATGAGCGGAGACTCGGCGACTGTCAAACCTCTCAAGCCACCACCTCGCGTGCACCATGTGAAACGGATCGGGGCGTGAGAGAACTTCCGCAAAAAGCAACAACCGGACGGCCTGACTGCGCGCCGGGATTGGCCGAAAACGCGCGCGGCCCTACCCCTGTCGAGCGGGTGGGAGAGGGCTGGCGACTCTCTTGCGCCCAGTATGGCCGCTCCCCCCGCCCGCTCCATTTTGGAAGCCGCCGCCCGCTGCAAGCCACGCCGGAAGCTCGGCCGCCTCACTCTCCCTCTCGTCGCCGCTCTGCCGCCCGCCCGCCCGCCCGCTTCGGTGGCGCCGCAGTTACTTCCCGACCGGTTGGCTGCTGTAGCGAGCGAGCCGCGCGACGGGCGCGAAATAAATAGACGGACGGCGCGCCGAGACGCGACGAGATAACCCCCGCGCCACGGCAGCTGCATGGAGAGCCGGCAGCGCATCACGCTCTTCTCGCAGGAAGACGCCGAGGCCATGACGCTGCGTGAGCGCGCAGGGGTCGTATCGCGCGGCAAGTACGACAGCCGCGCGTCGTCCTACGTCATGCGCCCCAGCCAGACGGTCTACGGCCGCGAGAGCGGCGGCGATGACCTCTACTTCGACGGCACCAACAGCTACGTCTCGGTGGGCGGCGCCTCCGCGGCCGAGATGAGCGCCAACAGCGCCACAAACGCCGGGAACGCGGCGGCCGCGGCCGCGGCGTCGGCCGCAGCCGTCATGCGAAGGCTCAGCGTTTCGCCCGACGTCAACGCCACGTTCGAGGACATGTTCGAGACCGACTGGGAGGGATACATATGGAAGCAGGGCCACGTCGTGCGCTCCTGGCGCTACCGCTACGCCGTCCTGTCGGGCACGACCTTCTCATGTATGTGCCCCCGCTCTTTACCAACCAAACCAAAGTTTTCGTTAGCCGCTCACGGGTTTATTTGTATGTGACTGTGACAGACTACGTCTCGAAGGACGTCGCTACGATCGACACGGAAAAGTACCGCGGGCGCGTGACCGTCACGGGTGCTAGCCGCGACCCCAACCGTGAGAACGGCGTGCTCATCACAACGACTATCAACAAGGTTTTCGCCATGTACACGCGCTCCAGCATCGAGTGCGAGATCTGGGTCAAGATGATCCAGCAGGCCGTGTCAAATGCCTCTGGCCACAAGCCCTCGTCCTCATCGGCAAGCTTTAGTGGAGCTACTCCGTGTCGTGACTCGGACATTACGGCGGGCGGGAGCAGCAGCGGCTTCGTGATGGGGAGCAATGGAAGCAACGCTGGCCGTGCAAGTCTGCCGTTTGTACCGGGGTCGAGCACGTATAGCGCCGGCAACTCTGCACCGATCGCATTGGCGACCACCAGCAGCCTGCTGGCCCAGACCGTTCGCTCCGGCACGGACTGGAAGCAGCGCAACCTGGCAACGGTCAAGCAGTTCTACTCGCTGTGGACGACTCAGTTCATGGAGCAGACTGGCGGTCCGGAGGATTCAGCGTCGAACCTCATCGCACTGTTCCCCATCTGCTCCTCAGATCTCGTCATGACAGTGCGGTACCCGTGCGAGTTCTTCCCATCCTCTGTCTTCTACGGCCGAGAAGGGCTTGTTGACGTCGTGCTCGGCTTTTCGAGGTTCGTTACGTTCCGCAAGTTCTGCGTGTCTCGCTACATGGCTACCAAGCAGCCGAACGTCATGCAAGTGCTCGCGACTGGCAAGATTTGGAACCGAGCGCTGCAGCGCGAATTTTCATTTACGACCCGCGACGAGGTTCAGTTGAGCCCCGGCGGCCGTGTGCTGAACCTGCAGATGCAGATCGAAGTCGACCTCATGGCGTTCCAGATGTCCGACGCCGACCGCAAGCTTGCCAAATCTGAGCGCGCATTCACGCAAGCATCGACGACCAAGCGTGTCCTCTCCCTTTCGATTCAGCACTTCCATGTCAACCGTGTACTAGGCAAGGGCACATTCGGCACGGTTGTACTTGCGGAGCGAAAGAACACGGGCGAGATCTTCGCAGTGAAGATCCTTGAAAAGAGCTCCATGTCCAACTACGACAAGCTCCGAACCAAGACAGAGATGCGCATTCTGCGCGACGTGCATCACCCATTCATTGCTCCGTTGCGATTCTCATTCCAGAGCCAGTCGCGTGTCTTCCTCGGCATGGAATACTACCCAGGCGGGTCGCTGTACACCCACATGAATCGTTTCTCGCACAACAAGGAGCATCGTGTAAAGATCCCACTCGACTATGCGCGCGTGAAGTTCTACGCTGCGCAGATCGTGCTGGCGCTTTCGCACCTCCATGCGTGTGACATCGTGTACCGCGACCTGAAGCCAGACAACCTCATGATCGATGATGATGGCAACATTGCGTTAGTTGACTTCGGACTATCCAAGACAAACGTGCACCAGATGAGCGGTGCTCGCACGATGGCCGGCTCGCCCGCCTACACGGCTCCTGAGCTGCTGAAGCCCAAACGGTCACGCGACTACGGCAAGGCTGTCGACTGGTGGTGTCTCGGTATCCTCATTTACGAGATGCTGCTCGCGAAGCGTCCGTTCCACCACCTCAACGTGTCGGTGCTGTACAAGCTTATTGAGAAGGACCCCGTCAAGTTCCCGTCCAAATGCAACCTGCCATCTGAGGCGAAGAGCCTCATCCTGGGCCTGCTTGAAAAGGACCCGAACCGTCGACTAGGCGCTCGCCAAACGAGCGAGATCCTGACGCACCCATACTTTCGCGACGTGCGCTGGGACCTCGTTTTGCGCAAGAAGATTACTCCACCGTGGATTCCGGCCCCACTGTCGCTCGAGGAAGAGCGTGCGAAGAACCCTGACATCAACTTTGACAAGTACTTGGCATCCAAGACTGCATCGACGGGCAGCATCTTTAGCCTCATCTTCCCGTGGAAGAGCCCGCGTTCACGTGCTCGTCGCCGCTCCGAGCCTGACTATGACTCGTTCGGCAAATTCAGCTATGTCAGCGACACGACCAACTCATTCTTGGTGGATGAAGATGAGATGCTGGAGGCGGCCTTTACTGGGCGCCGCAGTATCCAGATGCAGACGCTTGCGGGCGAGGCGTAACCCGACGACGACTTCGTAATCTTGTGGCTGTGTACTTTTAGTCTCGAGTCGCGACGCGCCTCGCCAGTGTCCCCGCCCTCCCTGTACTTTTCCCGCTGCTTTTCCACCGCGTGTGCATTGCTTTTTTTTTTTTCAACCACCCCAAACTTCGCGGCACTCTACGTGAGGTACCCTACAGAAAAACACCTAAATTAACCAGAGCAATTCACCTTCTTGGTGTTAGATTGGCATGACGCGCTTACGCTTTGTTCTCCTCCTCACTAAAACTTCATGTCCTTCAAACACACCATTGCTGCGTTCCGTCCGCACGCGCCCATAACACCTCCGCCGGGATGAGAGCCAGCAGACCCCATGTAAAGTCCAGCAATCGGTGATCGGTAGTCCGAGTATCCTGGGATTGGCCGCATCCAAAACAACTACAAAGTGGCTCTTTTAGGCGTTTGCTCGAAATCATGAGTGAGGAAAGAACCTACCTGATCCAGACCCATCGCTCCATGGAAAATGTTGCCACGCGGTAACGAAAAGATTCGCTCGAGATCAGGTGGCTGCACGAAGAAATTATTAGCTGGCCATTTTTTCGCCCAACCTTGTTGCAAATACAGTACGTTACCGTCAGCATGTCGTAACCAATGATCGAACTCTTGAAGCCAGGTGCGTATTGCTCGATCACGGAGAAGACTTGATCCGCAAATTTTTCTTTCTTTCCGGGGGTATCCCAGCTCCCGTCCTGCAGGTTCATGAGCTACATATTAGGAATGCTAATTTGCTACTGCAGCAGTACCAACACATGTAAGTATTTTCCTTGGGTTCATAGGGTGTATACTGGACGAACAGCAGTGCGATGTGTTTCCCTGCAGCACAGGCAGGCAACGATAAGTTAGCATGTAGACAGCATCGAGTTTCTCTGATATGCCCGTACCTGGAGGGGCAATCGAGGAGTCCAGCGACGTTGGAATATTCATCTCAATCACGGGACGAGTTGAAGCATATCCATGCTGGACATCGAGGAAGGCGTCTTCAATCTGTAGTGGCAATTCGTCGAAGGACAAGTTAGACCGGCATCCAAAGTGCTGAGATGAAGGTGATGCTCCCATTTACCTGGTCGATTGAGTCTTCAAAGTGAGTCGTTCCCCGATGGTGAGGCATTGGCGAGTCACCATCATTCGGCAAGCAAGAAAAGTTGGGAAGTCGATCAAGTGCAACGTTGATCTACATTGCATCCGAGTGCGTAAGAGATGAAAAATAAAGCAAACAAGTAAAACACTAGCACACACTCATACCTTTGTTGATGCGGATTCGCAATTCCAGTTCTTCTTGAAGTGCGTGACGACTCGCTCTGGCAACTCTTTTTCGTCAATCAACTCCAGCATTGTCAGCGCTGGACTTGCGTTCGATATCACGTGCTGCGCATCGATGACAGTGCCATCCTGCAAAGTGACTCCACAAACGTGGCCATTCTTGATGTTGATTCCTGAGACTGGCGCTTCCGTAACGATCTCGGCCCCAGCCTCTGCTGCAGCCTTCGCCAGAGCCTGTGTGACCGCTCCCATTCCTCCCTTTACGTGCCCCCACATGCCTTTGATGCCATTGACCTCTCCCATGACATGGTGGAACAAGATGTAGGCGGATCCGGGGGTTGAGGGAGAAACCTAGGGTACCATTTGTTGTGAACTATAAACAAATCATGGCCGCGTGCAAAGTCTCCAGAACAAACCTTTGCCCCAATGATGGCATCCGTTGCAAGAGTGGCCTTCAAGACATCCGAATCAAACCACTTATCGAGGATCTTTGTCGCCGGCGCCGTCATAAACTCCAAAAACGTCGTGAGTTCTTTCCCCAGTTTCCCAGAACGATAGCCCAGTCGTGCCATCGATTGGATTGCGTCAACTCGGCGACTGTAGCGATGGACCCATTCATCTCTCAGTTTTTATGACCAGCACTCATGCAATTCAGCGAGCAATAAATGCATTTCTTGCCTGATCGGAGTTTTTCCACTGAAGAAAACTCGAACGTCTGGGGGCAGCTGTGAAAGGAGTTGCTTCGATGAGCTTTCTTCCTTCAGATCAGCGATTCTACAATATTACCTCGTCGATCATCGGGCCGAAAAAGCTAACCATTTTCTACAGAGGTCCCGTCAATAAGATAAGACAACGCGGCAGCATCGTCCGTCGCACGCACATCGAGCATCTCGTTGTAGGCAGGATACGCCTCTGCATCGGCCTGGGAGAACTGGGCTGGGAATGGACCAAAGTCGTGTGAGCTCAGATCAATCAATACGATTATTCAATCGACCTACCGATGCTGCGTTGAGTTGCCTCCATGTCGCTTCCGAGGATGAGACTCCGTCCATCCAGCATCGGTGTGAACGACGACGGATTTCTCGGGTATACTGCGCGCCCCACAAAGGATATCAGTGTCTGCAGCATCAATAGTACAAACTATATGAAGTCACACAGAGGACCTTCAAGTCCATGTCGATAGAGGTCTAGGTCCTTGATGATCTGCGGTCGGAAGAGCGAGAAGACGTAGGAGGCTCGCGAGAAGCGAAACCCCGGAATGATCTCCTCCGTGACCGCAGCCCCGCCCACGACATGTCGCTTCTCGAGCACGCACACTTTCTTTCCAGCCTGTGGTCTTCCGCGTCAGTTTACACCGTACAACTGCACAGGCACCACGCGTGGCGACTCGACCTTGGCGAGATACGCCGCCGCCACGAGCCCGTTGTGCCCGCCACCAACAACGATCGCGTCCCTGGATCAGTACGCAGCCTCATGAGGAGCTCGCCACACCATTAGCCAGTCAGTCGCTAGTGACGCGAACGCACCATCTCGCCCTCGCCGCTGCTCTCGCTGCCGCCTGCATGTCAGCCTTTTCTCCTCTCGGTCTTTTCTCGAGTGACGAGCATCTCCATCTGATGCCGCGTCATGGGTCTGGCCCTCATACGTCATAGTTTAGCCAAGACAAATGATCCACGTTGAAGCTAGGCAGACCTGGATACGCTTCAACCCGAGACCCGTTTCCCTCCCTCAGGTTGAAGAGAGGAGAGGATGGCCGACCGAGAGTTCGGGGCGGCGCTGGTGCGCGGGCGAGGCGCTCGCGACGGCCGTGCGCGGCTGCAGGCGCTGCGCAAGAGGGTGACGCTCCGCGTGTCGGAGCTGGGGCTCGCGCTGGTGCTCGGCCGTGGGCGGGAGCCGATGGCGCGCGTGCAGGCGGCGGACGTGAAGGCGGTGCAGGTCAAGCGCCGACTGGTGCGAGTGCGCAAGGACAGCGAGGCGTTGATGTGCGTTGCACTGCGGGTGGGTCGACGGCGCGGCGCTCACGCCAGCAATCGTTCAGTTTGCGGTTCGACACGCAGGAGGACGCGCTTGAGGCCGCATCGGCGATGATGGATGCGTGGAGTAGGTCCACCACACACCACATCAAAATGCCGACCGGCGTCGGCTGACAACACCTTCGTGCTGGCAACAGACATCGATCCGTCAATCCAAACGACTGCCCAGCTGCTCGAGAATATTCCGGACATGCAAGAGAGCCTGCGAAAGATCGCGTGCGAGTACTTGGCGAATCCTGAACTTCGTCAGTCAATCCATTGTCTTCACGAGCAGCTCAATATCGTGCTGGCCCGGTCTGCTGGTGATTCCAACGAACTTGCAACTGTGTAATCAGCCATCTAGAGCGACGTAGACAGCATAAATGAACGGGCTTGCATACTTTTGATTTACCCAACTAGAATCCGTAATCGAACTGAGGAGGCGGTCCGCTGAAGCACATATTGGTAGGGCTCGCAAACCCGTGGGGGCTTGCTTCCAAGACGCGCACAACATTTGTTGATCCTGAAACGGCATCGAGCATCCCATGAACCAGCACAATCAAGTCGCCATGCACGATCCAGCCTCGTTCTTGTGCGTAGATGATCGCGCGCACCGTGAGACTCTCCACGCCAACCATCGACTCAGCACGCAGCACTGACACCCCACTGCACCAAAGAACAAACAGTATCAGCTACGAACTACAAAGAGACTCGGTTCGCTTGAAACTTACCGAGAAACGCCTGAGAGCTGTCGCGCAACCATACCAGGAGACAGTAACAGCAAGAATACGAGCTTCAGGTCGAAACTTCGCTAATAGCTTCGTGCTCGTGCCAGTTTCCGTGAGCGAGATAATAAGCTTTGCCTTCACATCGATCGAAATTTCTGTAGCAGAGCTGGCAATTGCCTCACACATACCAATGGGTCGCTTGATGCGGGATCTTATCGCACGATGCAGCTCCGGATAATCCACCATCGCCTCTGCCTCGAGACAGATTTTGGCCATGGTCTCGACAGACTCCCGAGGATACATGCCTTTGGCCGTCTCAGCCGACAACATCATTGCATCTGTCCCATCCAGTACGGCGTTTGCAACGTCCGTGCACTCTGCATTCGACGGATATGGCTTTTTCGGTCATTGACTGCAGCATCTGTGTCGAAGTTACAACAGGCTTTCCCGCGCAATTTGCCTTGTAAATAATCATCTTCTGCGCAGGCAAAAACTTGCTGTGGCAAGAGCTCCATGCCCAGATCGCCGCGGCTTACGTGAATACCATCGGCCTCTGCAATGATCTCGTCGACGTTTCGAAGAGCTTCGAGGCTCTCGATTTTTGCGTGAACCCGAATCCGCTTGCCGTCCTCACCCAAACACTCGCGAATCGCGCGGACATTCGCAGCCGTTCGGACGAATGAGCCTGACACAATATCTACGGCTTGAGGATGGCAAAATTGAGCAAATCGTTTTTGTCCTTCTCGGTGATTCCAGGGATCTTGATGGCCGCACCTGTGTTCAGAGTTATCACAGGCCGCGTTAGTTCATCTGCTTACGATCACACGAAAGTTCATGATGAAGCCCACCTGGCAAGGTTCATGTTTTTCTTCTCCTCCAAAATATGGTCGTTGTGAACCTTGACGATGATCGAGTCCTCTCGGCACTCCAAAACTGACATCACTAGACTGCCATCGTCGCACAGAATCCGCGATCCTTCCTGCACTGAAGTTGGTAGATGCTCGTATGTACATGCGATGCGAGAGCTATCACCCTCGATAGAATAGTCTGTCGTGATTTCTAACGTTTGTCCAGCCTGCATAGTCAAACAAGGTCAGCGGCTGCAAAAGGTTCCATCTAGTGTTCTTCGAGACATGCCTTCAAATGAACTGGCTTGTGCCCGCGCAAGAATCCTGAGCGTATTTCCGGCCCTTTCGTGTCCAGCAGCACAGGCGCAGTGGCACCCAGGCCGCGCACGAACAGCGTCTCGCAGGTTAGACAAACTCTTGAGGTGCAGCTCGTGGTCTCCGTGCGAGAAGTTCAGCCGGGCGACGTTCATGCCCGCGTCCAGCAGCTGGCCTATGTAAAAGTCCAACCGTTAGCGTTGCGCATGGCAATTGCAGTCGCACAGCACTCCACCCCACCCAACATTTCGACCGAGTTGCAGGCGGGGCCGATGGCGCAGATGATCTTGGTCTTGCGCGTCCTGGGCGTCAGCGGGTCCAGGATCTGCTCAATCTTGATGCCCACGTCGAAGTTCTGCAGTCCCGTGTCAGTCCAGCGCAACAGAAGACGCCATGAATGGCAGCGCCGACCGCACCGCTGGCGTGTGCGCGACCGAGAGCGGGCCAGGCCGAAGCTCCAGCTCGTCGAGCTCCTGCGACAGCGAGCGCAGGCGGTGCCACGAGCCCAGGCGCACGGGCGGGAAGGCCGCCAGCCGGTGCTGCGCGTCCGCCTTGGCGTCCTCGCGGCCGCGCCGCAGCACGCGCCGGTCGCTCATGGCCGCGGCTCGGGTCGAGTCGAGAACTGCACCTTGGCGTCGCCCTTGCCGTTATCGCGAAATTGGAATGGCAGGTTCAACCCGCGCTCAGTATCCGCATACTGGGGTCAAGTCGGCGGGACCTTGAACTTTCTCCTCAGCTCCCGTCGGCGGCCGCCGACGGGATACGCAATACGCGGCGCGAGAGGGGGAGATCTGAGGACGCCATGCGGGTGGCTGGGCTGCTGCGGATGGCGGCGCTGGCGCTGGCGGCCGCTGCGCTGGCCGTGGCGGCGGAGCGGCGGCGCCAGAAGCGGCTGCGCGACTGCGGCTGCGCCGACGGCGAGTGCTGCAACTCGGTGCGCGACAGCGAGCGCAAGTACCAGCTGCCGCGCGCGCACGTGGAGCACTGGGACCCGCGCGACGGCCGCTGCGACGCGCGCTGGGCGACGCTAGCGCCCTGTAGCCGCGAGGTCGTGCGCGGCGTCGCGCAGCCGAGGTCCAGCTTCGGCACGCTCATCCTGCTGCGCCACGGCCAGAGCGTGTGGAACCGCAAGCCAGACCGCCCCGACGACGAGTGGCGCTACGCGGGCTCGATCGACATCCCGCTCAGTGACGTCGGCATCCAAGAAGCCTTCGAGGCCGGCAAGCGCCTCGAGTTTACGCCCGTCGACGTCGTCTTCTGCTCGCAAATGGACCGCGCGCGCACCACCATGTCGCTCGCGCTCAGCGTGCACGCCAGCAAGAAGACACCCGTCGTCGAGCACCGCTCACCGCTCGAGCCGCCTGTGTTCGACGGTGTCAATGACAAGAACCCGTACGAGTTTGTAAGTGCGCCGACAGCCTGCTTGGCTTTCGGGGTAGAGATTAACGTACTTGTCGCGCCGCGCAGATTATCCCCGTGTACATCTCCCCCTGCGCTGAACGAGCGCAACTTTGGCGACCTCCAGGTACTTTGCGACTGAGAGTCATGGTGTAGAACATGGACGATGATGCTGAGCATTATCGCTCCACCTAGGGCGTGCCGAGCTCCAAGCACACCGTGCTCTTCGACAAGGACCACATCCGCAAGATCCGGAACGACTTCTACACCAAGTTCCCCTGGAGTCAACGGCGAGAGCTGCGCGGACATCCACGAGCGCACGATCCCCTTCTTCAACTCGTTTATCCTGCCTCACTTGGCTGCTGGGAGAAACGTACTCGTGTCGTCCCACGGGTTTGTGATCCGTACGCTTATCAAACATCTAGATGGTATGGACGCGGAAGAGTTCAACGCCCAGATGAAGCTGGAAAAAACTGCACCTGAGCGGTGTTTGCTTCTAGCGCCTACAGGTAATTCTTCCTAACTGTTGCTAGAGCGAACTTTTGTTGTCAACGCTCACCGATTTTATTCGTGTCCTGACAGGTGTGCCACTCATGTACAAATACGAGAATGGCAAGTTTACCAAGGTCGCTCAGACGCATCGCGAACGTGCTGAGAGTTTGAGTCGAAGTATCGCTCCTTACTAAGCTATACCGTTTCTGCTGACGTAATGGATGCTGTCGAGTTGGCGATGTTGTTTTCATTGAGAGGGGGCTTCACCAAAGACAGGTCATCTTATTTGTCTCCGTGTTTAGGAACAGAAAATCGCGATCACTCGACTCCTACTTGATAGAAGTTGGGGCAGGTGGAGGTGGCTGCAAAAATCTCGGCACGAACTCCTTGAAGCTGCATTCAGCTGTATTGCTCGTTTCGCGGCACTCTGTTTTTGATCCTTGGAATCGACGCCTTTTGATTTTCGTCCCTTTGCAGACTGCGCTTTCGGTTTGGTCGCTGCCTTTCCTGCCTCACCGGATTCATTGCTGCCTTCATTTTTCGTCCCTTGCTTTCTATTCGCTGATTTGGAGCCCGCTTTAGTCGCGACTGCATTCTCTTGGCGAGGGTTTCCATTACCATTGTCTTGGCCATTCTTTTTTGCTCTTATCTTGCCCTGCTTTGGTGCTGGATTTAATTGCCCGTCCGTAGAAGTGGGAGCAGAAGATACAGTCGACGCGATATCGCTATGAGCCACCTCCGATTTCGTCTGCTTATTGCCTTTTGTTCTATCTCGGCCAGTCAAGTCTGGAGTTCCTTGATGGCCCACGCGCTTAGTGTCGACAGCTCCACCAGACCTATCTGCCTGTACTGTCTGGCCTTTCTTGCGTTTTGCTTCCCCAGACTTTTCTTTGTCCTTGTTATTTGTACGCTTGCCACTTTGCGCACTCTTGTCCCCTTGCATCTTGTCACCTTGCTGTGTATCTTCGTTCTTCCCACCAGTTTTCTTCTCTCCTGATCTCTTCTCTCCGGCCTTCCACAACTTCTTTGATTGTTTCCCTCCATCTTGGTATATTTCCGAAGGCTTTGAGTCGCCTTGTTTGCCGGGCTTTTCACTGCCACCTTTCCCCTCCTTACCCACAACCTTGTCGGTCTTCGTATTTTTCGTCTTTGGTTTTTCGGATGACTTCTCCGGCACAACAAAAGCTGCAAAGGTTGGGGGCGGATCTGCCTTATCGACGGCTGCGATGCGATTCTTTTCCTTCAGCTCCTGCGCTCATAACGTGTTGAGATGTTGATCTCGCTCTACGAGAATAATGCTCTGAAGTTACCTTGTTGGCTTTCCACGATGAGTACAGCTCGTCCACTCGTCCACCCAGAACAGAGCAGGTAGCCCCAGAAATCAGCAGCTTGCCATTTCGAACAGGACAATTAGTCACCAGCAACTTTGTCCCCGGGGCCAACGAAACGCTGCGATGAATGTGTTCGTGTTAGAATGAGCAGCGCAGAATCGATCCACTGTCGTCTTTTACCTGAGCTGTGGGACTGGCGAAACCTCGATCGCTGTGACCTTGAGCGCCCCGTCCGTTAGTCGCAGCTGAAGCACCTGCGGGTGCAGTCCTGGCACGCCCTGCTTGGCCGCGGGCTGCGCGATGTTGAGTACCGAGACGAGCTGCAGCGCGTGACTGCCCTCGAGCGTCTTCTCGTTGTGGAAGTCGCTGCGCAGGAACGGCTCGCCCGACTTGCGCAGGTCGCTGTTGAGCGCCACAAGGTACAGCGCGTCAGCGTCTGCCTGCTGCTCGGGCGAGTGAGCAGCCACGAAGGCTGGGGACACGTGAAGACCGCGCGCCAGCAGAGCGTCGGCCATTTTTTCTCGCTGTCAATCTCGAGCTTTTTTGCGCTCCAAAGCAAATATCGATTTGTAAGTCAGCAATACCGGAATGATGATAAGGTTACAGTATGCCCGATGATTTTTGAGACCACTCGACATGAAATGACAGAGGTTGATTCTATTACCACCACCGGAAATCCCAAGCTTGCTGTTTCTACTGGGTGTCACTGATAGTGAACTCGGTAATGAGCTGCGAGAGGTGGTCGTACGTATACAGCGACGATGTGTGGCCGTCGCTCCACGTGACCGCAAACGCGTAGTTGCCCTGTCGATTATTTGTTGTTGTGAGGAAGGTGGCAAACCAAATTCGCACTGCAGTTTGATTTACCTTTCGCTCAACAGCAGTCGGGTGGATATCATCCGGGATCGTCGCAGGGTCAAGAATCTGTCATCCAGATATTGGTATCGGATAAGTGCATCGTTACAGCCAAACCAAAAGTACACAATGCGCCTGCGTGGGTACCTGAGCGCCTGTAAACTCGTCGATGCACTGTGCGCACCGGCAACGTGCTCGAAGATCGGCGGGATGGAGAACTGCCTCCTTAGCGTCACTGGTCGAGTACAGTCGAAGCACAATGCCTCGCTCTTTATCAAACAGCAACTCTGGTGCGGCGCGAGCTTGCTGTTTCATAATCACTAGCTCTTTTGCCACCTATGGACGAGAGACCAGAACATTAGATACCGCGAGTTTCAAGCGCCAGTGTTGAACACCGAAACTCCGTCCGCACCGTCACCGCCAATTCATCGTAGGTCTTCTCTTCATCTGGAGAAAGGTTGGAAAGCACAAAAGGTCTGCATATCGCCATGCATAGAGAAAATAAATTAGTCTGCGTTCGGCGTATAGCGGATTGTACATCTTATCCTTCGAACCTTCCCGAGTCACCAGAGGCGCTGAATTTGTCCGAAATCGGCAGCTTGAAAACATTCCGCATGCTGTACTTGTCCATCAACTCTTGAGTGTGCCCATGACCTACACACCGCATTGATTTAGAGATCGTACACTCGTGAAATCACAAGAGTGCGAGTTTCATGTACCAAACGGGTAGTGGCGGTGACCATGGGTGCAATCAAAGTATGACATGTTTTCGACAACCGCAGCCGTCTTCACCTGGATTGCAAAGCGCAATCAGTCACGAGTAAGTAAATATGTTGACACAGTGCGAATGCCTGGGATACCTTGAGATCGTCAAACATCACGATTCCTTTCTCCACATCGACGAAACTGATGGTAGCGCACGAATTCCCTTTTGAGTCGTTTTCTGTAAGGTATAACCAGCACCTTGCACACACCTTAGTCGTTGCGGTGTAGTAACGATCACGGCTGCTGAAATGGCCATTTGCTGAGATAACGAAATCTGGATATCGCCCGTTCCGGGCGGCATGTCGACAACAAGGTAATCGAGCTCTCCCCACTCGGTACCGAGAATGAGCTGGTCCATGAGCTTTGAAACCATTGGCCCGCGCATGACAGCAGCTCCGACTCCTGTGTCAATTGATGCCATCGCGAAATGTTGGTCGAATAGCACTGTGCAAATACTTGAATGGCAGACCTACCTCCAGCACCGGGGGCCGCCTTCTGGTTCACAAACCCGAACGACATGCACTTGACACCTTCGTACTCCACCGGAACAACAAAGTGCTTGAAAGTCTTGGACGGACGAATAGTACGGTCTGCAGGAGAGACCATAGTCGGCAAGCTCGGGCCATAGATGTCTGCGTCGAGAATCCCGACGCGAGCACCTCGCTTCGCCAGGCTACGCATCGCGGATTGGTCATGTAAGCATGCATACCTTGATATAACGACTTGCGCATCGTGAAGCTACCTACCTGAAGGCAAGGTTGACAGAGACGGTTGACTTTCCCACTCCGCCCTTGCAGCTCGAGACTGCAATAATCTCCGTGACATTGCCCAGCGACGAGAACCTGCCGGCGCGCGCACTTCTGGGCCGCGGTGTCGCGATCTCAAAATCCACCGTCTTGACCCACGGAAGCGTTGAGATCTTCCCTTTTGCTTCATCGCGCCACTGCGACAGATCAATCCATTATGTGAATAGCTCCTCGTCAACGCATGACGCTGCACTTCGCCCCACCTGCTGCGCCAGCTCTGTCAGCACCGGCGTGGGTGCCTCGATCTTGCATCGCACCGCCCCAGTCTCCGGCGCCACCGCCACGTCCTGCAGCACCCTCTCAGTTGCCGCTCGCCAGCAGCAAGCGCGTCCTCCGGCCTCGACCCACCTTGACGCGGCCGCTCGCGACGATGTTGCCGAGCCCGAGCCCGTCCTGGACGGAGCGCAGCCGGTCCATCACCTCCGTCTCCAGCTGCGCCGCCTGTCGCGTCGACAACGCGCGCCGTGGGCCGCCGAGCGCGCGCCAGCGCGCAAGCGCGGCCACCCGCCGCGCTCCCAGCATGTCAATTGCTGCGCTCTCCAGCCGCTTGGAGCCGCAGGTTTTGTTTGTGTGATACGATTGGTAGATAATGAACGTCAACATTCTGTGGTTGGCTGAAAATCCGTGATCGCGAAACGACACATCCAGATCATGCGGCAAGATGGCCGAGGTGCTGCTGCGCCGCTCGCTGAGTCTTCGGAGCGCGAGCTGATGCGAGCTACGCTGCTTATCACAGGGAGAGACCGAGGTGGACGAGCTGCTCAAGCAGCTGCGAGGCGCCAAGCAGCGTGAGCTGCGGCTCCGAGCTGAGAAGGAACGCGTGAGACTCGAGATCGACCAGCTGCGCGGCGTGCGGCTCTCAGTGCAAATGTTGCAAGATTTTTCTCGCTGATTTTCTGATGAGGCTTGGTTGTTATAGGATCCGTTGTGGGCACGCGAACAGCAGGCACAAAAAGAGCTCGATGGTGTTCGTCGTGCCAGGGAGCAGCTCATGACACAGCAGCAGCAAGAAGCTCAGAGTCTGGAGCAGCTTAACCAGAACCTCAGGGCAAAGGTGAAAGAAACTCTACGACATGCAGCTACCGCTATGAGGTATCATACTGAACTCTACTCTGATAAGGAAATCGATTGGCGGCGAGAATCAATGTCATTCAAAACAGATCGAGCTGATCCAGCGCGCGGGGGAGGTCGACGCGATTTGATTCGGCAGCGTTCTTCTTACAAGACAGGACTAAGTCCAGTTCGAGGTGGTACTGAATATATGGCAGGATTGCTGTTTTGCCTGATTTACAAACCTACTGAGAACCAGGATCGACGGAGGAAGCGGATGCGCTGCAAAGCCTCGTGCGGAAGATCGACTGCGACGAGCAGCAAAGAAAAGTTGCTCGGCTGCAAACAGAACTACAAAATGCCAACGCGCGGCGAAGAGCTGACGAGCACTTGGAACCAACGCAATTTGCAAGTGAGGTAGGTAGCATATTGGGCGGCACAAGAGCCAAATCGCAATCCTCAGCCAGGATCTCCCAGGAGCAGATTGATGACGAGAGCAAACCCAGTGGTTGGTATTCTATAGATATATTGGACAAATTCGCCTGCTGAGAAACGTTCTCCATACAGCTAATATTCTAGGATCTTTTAACAAATCGACTTCGCGATCATCAAGCGTCAAGAGCAGCAGATCCACAACAGCACCATTCCCGAAGAGTCCCAATGGTATGTTGATGAAGCAACCATGTGAACATCTTTTCTTTTTTTACGATGCAATCAAAGGTGTGATTCTGAACAATTTGATTCTTGCTCTTGGTGCTGTAGGTGTTGCACCGCCTTTGATGCCGAGCCAGCCATTATTACAACCTCTATCTTGCACAACTTCTATACCAAGTATCTATATTGCTCCGGCGTTCCCATTTATGATACCAAGCTATCCCACTGGACACTCAGCGTTTTGCAGTCCAATTGGTATTCCATATCACTCGTCACCATTACAACCAATCCAGCAGTATTCAGCCACAATGCCACTACATTGGCCGACTGCGCAGGATCCCTATGCCTTCTACAGTATAACAAATCCTGTTGGTGTATCCAGCCCTCTCGTCCCTTTGATGGGATCAGTACAACCTGGCCAAGAACGCGCAGCTATTTTTCAACTAGAACGGCAAATCGAGGTTTTAAAGGGAAGACTTGGGAGCTGCTCGAACGATACAGAGGTTGAACAACTACAGCAGCGAGTTGGTCAGCTTAGGGTATAACCACCTTGCCTTTGGAGCACAAACTTGTCTTGTGACTGAATGTTTGTGCTTGTGATTGCATTGTTAATGTGGAGCCAGCGCAAAGTTCTCGAGCTAACAGGTGAAAGTTGCACTTCGGACACAGTCACTACAATCAGTAGCAAAGAGGAAGATCCGTCCTTCGGAGACGATCATGTCCTCACCAGCTTAAAGGTACGGTCTTGATCTATATGCATCCTCTACCACTTCAGTCTGATGTCATCATGGTTGACCCACACTAATGTAGAGAGAGCACTTAGAAGCCATAACAAAAATTCGCAATGAGCGAGACATACTGGAGGAGCAAGAAAAGGTAAATTGCTAGTCATGGCAATTGTGTGCTCAATTATGAACGAGGTTTTCATCTTAGCTAGACGAGTTCAAAGAAGACATATCTCGTCGACGGAACGAGAACAAGCGAGAGCGCGACCATGCTGAGTGGATTGCACGACAGAAGCGTGAGCTGGTTGAGCTTCGACTTCAACGGTCTCGTGGTCACAAGTATTCTGCTCTTGATGCTCCTGGTGTTGATTCTGACGGCACAAACCCAGAAAGCTATTCTCCAGAAGTTGGGTTCACTGTGTTTTGGGATGACATCATTGGCATTCCTACTGCTCCCAGCCAACCTTCAGGTGATATTTTGCTCAAAACTTAGCTTAAGCCGAAAATACTCACTCGGGGTTTGTGCAGATCACATACGCCGTGTTTGAAGGGACAATACTTCGCACTTCATTTCGAGCCATTCCAGCAAAGGATGTCGAGGCTATTGGACCCACTACCAAGCGTTTCACTTTTCGTAGCAATCGGCACATAACCAAGTTGTTACCCAGCCGCGAACTGAGGATTTTGATGGAGGTACCTTTACTGTTGATGCAGAAAACGTTGCTTTTGGTTCACCTTCATCTATGGTATTGAAGGTGTCAAGCCTACCAATCGACCAACAAGGAGCACGTAATGGCGCATTGTCAAGTATCGGGTGGAGTGTTGCGGAACTCTTTGTCGCTAATTCCGGCACTGAGGAGCCACTTCTCGTTGCTGGATTCTTCAAACTTCCAATTCGAAAGCCACCCATGCCAGATCCGTCAAAAATGTCGATTGTCGACTTGCCTCCAGTAGATGATGGCGGGCCATTTATACGTATACGTGTTGCTTTTGGAAACAAAGCGGACGATGAAGCTCATTTGGGCATCGACCCCCAACTACACTCAGGTATAGCACCGGCAAGTGTGAACATTGGTAAGTAGACCCTGACTTTGTGTTTTTGAGCAGATCATTATCGGATCCCAAATACTACTAAAAACATCAAAGTGGGTCTTCTCGATTCTCCTGATCAGAAGAGATCTATTTATCCCCCAGAAGTTTCTAGGGGAAATCAAAATGGATCAGGAGCCCATGCAGACAATCAAGGAAACAACAAGGGGCGTCCAAGTGTAGAAAGCCCACAACCAATTCAAACGAGTAACCACGTCTCTGGTACGTACGATCGCTTTTTTTGTTGTTGGAAATTGATGCTTAAATCCGTCTAATCAGGTCACTTTTTTTTGTACCAGGATCAACTATCGCTTCAAATGAACCGATTCAGAGTGTTGATGATTCATGGATACGAGTGGACAAGCGCTCAGAAACTAAAAATTCTGCACCAGGTAGCGAGATTTTCGATGCGGGGAGTGGGTTTGATGTGGCTATCGATGGCGCACGTTGCCTACCGGATAACACTACCATTACCAAAGTCACACTTGCAGCTCTTAATGCTGATCGATCACAAATCGAGACGACGGACGGTGTCGGATTTTTAATTCCCGTTTCCAATATATTCGATCCAATATTTGATGTGGTAAGTGCGCATTCTCCTAATCTGAGCATGATGGCAACTCGGATCTCAAACTGGAGTGATTAATCCCAACAGTACGTCGAGTACCGACAACCTCGATTCAACCCAACACTCACACTAGTCATTCGAGTCGACACGGTAGATCTTTACTCCAAGCTACCCGTAATTCTTGGGTATTGTGCGTTTCCTGTGTTTTTCGATATCGAAACTCAGAATCAACCGTTAACGCCAGAGGCTGAGCGGATTCGCTTGAATGAAGGGTGCTTTCAGATACCTCTTCGTTCGGATGTTAATCTCGGAGCACCTGATCAGCAATTCAGTGCAAAGGTAGTTGACCAGTTTCCTATTGTACCGTGTGCAACACTCTTAGTGCGACTCATTCGGGCCAAGAGAGTAAGTTTCGAAGGATGACATGCTGATAATTTCACAGTGGCCGACTCACAACATTGCTCCACAGACATCTGACGGTGTTCTAATGTCGAGGAAGAAATGCCCTCCTGATCAGTGGGAGTCCAAGGGTCTATTGAATCCTAGACCACACTATCGTGACAAAGCTTACGACTCGATGGGCTGCATCCCTACACAAGTCGAACATCAAATCTATGCACTACGGGTAGGCTTGAAAATGATAGTGCAGTGCTCAAGTTCTGGATAGAGTGTCTTCCTGTATTTACATACTTGCTTACGCCGGTCATTCAGAGTGCTCAACGAAAGCCACAACTTGAAAGCGATTGTCGACAGCAGCTGGCGGCACTATCTATACCAGACGTGAATGCCATACTGAAGGTATTGTCACAACAAGAATGTTAATGTTTGTTACCTCACCATTTAACTCTGTGATGTCAGGCTAAACCGAAAGCCTTTCTCGATTTGAAGTCGGCATTCAAATACCAGCCGACCATCGGGTTTCGTGTTTCGGTAGACGGCCTCCACAATCTAAAAAGCAAGCCAGCTTCATTTTTCAAGGTGCTGTGGAGCATTTTTCCTCCTGGCACATTCTATCAAACGCCTCGAATTACAACAGGGGTTCACTTCACGACCACAATCAATTGGGATAGCGCTCAGGTGTCTCCTGAGTTTAAAGAAGAGTGGATGGTATACTCTTTTTTGTGGATCTTTGAGCCTTTAATACTAGCAGCTAATCGTTCGCTTTGCGTCTGATGACAGAACATGAGGGATTATTCAGCGAAACCCAGCCATTAACACTTGTGCTTGATATCAAGGCCATCAACCGAGACCAAAAGTCAGGCGAATTTTCTTTTCAAACTCTTGGCTGGACGTTTACTCCTATCCTTTCGGAAGTCGGCTCAATCGCAATCGGGAGCTTGCAGCTCCCGCTGCTACAGGGTGAAGTGCAACTGGTGTGTCATTTATGTTCTTGCTATAGCGTTCGAGCTCTTAGCTAAGAAAAATGGATTCTTGGTGCTTCAGGATATATTGCAGCGTGCGGACAGCGCTGCGAGTATGACGGCAATGATGGAAGCGATAGGCGGGAGTGCAAAAAGTGTCCCCGTCACGTTTCTTGATGGGGCATCTCTTTTTGTCCGCTTAGAAGACCCTGCAAGTCCCGAGTATTTCAACTCAGCCAATGGTTCGTCTCTCTTTATTTGATTTGGGTGGATTAATACGTCACCTCCAGGTCTATCCTGACTGGTGCGTGCGTGTTGGTCGTCAACATTCAGGTGAGCACAACACCTTCGCGGATGCTTCCAAGAAAGCAAGTCGCAAAGTATGCGTACGACGCACTAAAAATCGGCGCTCTAAAAAAGAAGGCACCCATGTCAAAGTTGCTACCGCCGAACGCGACTGCAGCTGATTTCGAGAAGGAGTTGAACGCGGCATTGATCAAGGTGCTCACGCGTGCACGATTTCCTCGTTCCAAATGGCTGGCTCACTATTCTCTGCTTGCTGCAGGAAATGGGGCTCCAAACCAGCGTGCTGTGACCCACAATGTTGCGATAGTCTCGTGCCATTGGTGCAGCAGTTGGTTGGGCACGGCCTGCTCTGCCTTTCGCCGGATCCTGTCAGTCGCGGCTCTTCAGCTCAGTCGACCTCATCTGCATCATGCCCCTCCGCTTGCGCCCAAAGCCGCGCAGGTCGCCTCACAAGCCCCGGCTGGAGCTCCACCCCGAGGACTTCGACAACCTGCGCTACAATGTGGAGCTCGTGCGGCTGGAGGGCGAGCAAAGCGCCATCGACGGCGTCGACAAGGCCGAGGTCGCGCTGGCGCTGGCGCTCGGACTCGCGCTGCTCGGCGCCTGCGCGGCGCTCGGCGTGGCGCTGGACCTGGACGTGCACCACGAGGACGCGCGCTACCTGCTGCTCATGCTGGCGCTACCGCTCGCCTGGCTGCTGGCGCTGCACGCGTACGAGAAGGCGGCGGCAGCTCGCGCCACGCCCGCCGGCGCGTCCATCGCGACGTCATAGCCAATGCGGCGTAAATGGGCATGTTTCATTGGTTGAAAAGACGATTTCAGACGAAAAATATCCCCGCGACCGACCCACGAGCAGTCTAAAGCGGCGCCAAGACCGCGGCGCCATGGCGGTCATCACCTTCACGCCGCTGTACGGCGTGCAGTCGAGCGACCCGTGCTGCGCGTACCTGCTGGAGATCGACGAGGTGTGCATCCTCCTGGACTGCGGCTGGACGGACCAGTACGACGTGGAGCTGCTGCGGCCGCTGCAGCGCGTCGTGGACCGCGTGGACCTGGTGCTCATCTCGCACCTCGACATGGCGCACATGGGCGCGCTGCCCTACGCCATGGGGAAGCTCGGGCTCAACGCACCCGTCTACGGCACGCTGCCCGTGCACCGCATGGGCCAGATCGCGCTCTACGACGCCTATCAGGCCAAAACCAAGAACGACAGCGACTTCGCGCTCTTCTCGCTCGACGACGTTGACGCCGTCTTCGAAAAGTTCAAGCAGCTCAAGTACTCGGAGAAGCTCACGCTCACGAGCTCGGGGGAGGGCATCGTCATCACGCCGCACGTCGCGGGGCACCTCATCGGTGGCTCGCTATGGCGCATCATGAAGGAGACGGTGAGGGTTGCGAGGTTAAAGCCGCATCATCGCGAACCATTCCAGCCGCTAACGCTCAATGTATACTCGCAGGATGACATTATATATGCGGTGGATTACAACCATCGCTCTGAGCACGTGCTGCAGAAGACGATCCTCGACTCATTCACGTACGTTTTCGATTGACAGAAACATTTTCACACATCATCAACTAATGGTTTAGTATGTTGGCACAGTCGCCCGACGCTGCTCATTACGGACTCCATGAACTTGCACAAGGAACAGCCCAAGCTCAAGGATCGTGACAGCAAGGTAAGACGCTACCGAGCTATGCCATGTCCAAACTCTTTGGTTCACGAGGGTTTATGTGGTTTCCAGATCATGATGGAGGTCTTGAAAACCGTGCGAGGTGGAGGCAATGTTCTCATTCCGACAGACAGCTCTGGGCGTGTTCTAGAGCTCATGCGCGTTCTGGACCAGTACTGGATTCAAAACAAGTGCGTGTCGCGTCTGTACGCAAGCAAACATTTTGAAACCTTGGAATACTCACGGCCGCTGCGTCACAGGCTTCGAGACCCGATTGCTCTGCTTCACGACATGAGTTACTACACACCAAAAGCCGCACAGGCGATGCTCGAATGGTGTAACGAGCGCATTGCAAAAAACTTTGACGTCGGGCGCCAGAATCCATTCCAGTTCTCGTATGTTTCTTTTTTTTCCTTTTGAGTGGCACCCTGACTCTAACATGGCCCTTGGCTCACCCGCAGCCATATTCATTTGGTTCATACAATTGAAGAGCTGGACAATCTCCCAGAGCCCAAGGTAAGTCCTGAATTTTGTCGCTCGCAATTGGTTGCATGCTAATGCTATCTCTTACACGCCTCAGGTGGTTTTGACAACATCTCCGAGCCTGGAATGTGGCTTTGCAAAAGAGCTGTTTGTGCGATGGGCCCCAGACCCTCGAAACAGCATTATCTTCACGACAACCAGTTCTCCTGGATCCTTGGCCTCGCGCGTGTTGCAGTTAGTGAAGACCCCGACAGGAGACAGAACGATTACTTTTTCAGTTACGGAGAAAGTCTTTTTGGAGGGAGCAGAGCTTGCGCTCTACGAAGTCAAGGAGCGAAAACGTCTTCGAGTCGAAGCAGAGAACAAAGCAAAAGAGATGGAGGAAGCCGCGATGGAAGACATGATGATGGGAATTGAGGACTACGAGTCAGAAGAGGAAGAGGAGGAAGCTGCAAACGAAGGTAATCATGTACTTGAGTGTGTAGCTTTTGTAGAACGATGCACTCACTCGAACCACTACGCGCGACTGCAGTCCAACTGAGAGGAACCTTCAAGGTAGGACTAGGACAAATCGCATCCGTTCGATACCCGATGTTCTTCGCATCGGAGCCAAAGGTGGAGTGGGACGAATACGGCGAGGTACACTGAGTGTTTTTCCTTGTTCCGTATATGTTAGTGGGCCACGACACTAATCCGGTCTGGGCTTGAACCGAGTAGATCATCAATCCTGACGACTACAAAGACACAACTCTACTTGCCAATCGTCAAGCGCGAAGAAACATTATCGATGACGCCGAAGGTGATGTTGAGATGGAAAACGCTGAACAAGAAGCAGCGCCTGAAACTCGTCCAACCAAGACGGTCACAAGTGACGTTTCCGTCAAGGTATGGTGAATTGCATTGTTGGGTTTGTGATGGCTTGTCCTTACGTGGCGCATTCTTCAATCAGGTTGCTGCCCGTGTAACTCAAGTCGACTTTGACGGTCTCGCCGATGGTCGCGCTATTCGCAACTGCCTGGGCAATGTCAAGCCCCGCAAGCTCATTCTCGTTCACGGCACCGAGACGACGACTTCCGAGCTGAAGAAGTTTGTCGAGTCGTCCATCCCACTGTGCGAGGCGGTTTTCACGCCCAACGTGATGGAATGCATCGACATTGAGTCGGACACAAATGTGTACAAGCTCGCTGTAAAGGAGTCGTTGTACACGTCAGCGATTTTCCGGAAGGTGAGTGGTTTTATGATGCATCCTAGAGCGCGTTTGTTGTTGTTGCTGTTGCTAACGTGTGTTGATCCATTATAGGTTGGCATGCACGAGGTAGCGTACGTCACTGGACAAATTGCGCTGCCGGAAAACAGCTCCGTACCCGTGTTGCAGCCGTTGAACGAGAAGGGCGAGCCGAGCACGCACGAACCGATGCTGCTGAGCGACGGCAAGATGAAGCTGGACGTGATGAAGCAAGTGCTGGGCAAGGCAGGCTTCAACGCCAAGTTCCGCGGCGGCATGCTCGTGTGCAACGACGGCGTGGTGCTCAAGCGCGCCATGAACAACGAGATTGTGGTCGAGGGCGCGCTCTCGAGCAGCTACTACAAGATCCGCGCGCTGCTGTACGAGCAGTTCACGCTCGTGTGAGTCCGCGAGGAAGCACCTCGAGGTCACGTTCAAGTGCTTGACCTTCAATACTGCATACCGCTGCCTTCCATACTACATACAGTAGTGGTTTTGAGGCGCCATTCAATCTCAAAGCACCCCATACATGTCACTTTGTATGTCGTGCGTAGACGCGAGCCATCAATTTGCAGGTCCGTAGCTCCCGACGCTGCTGGCGACCGCCGCCGCACACTCGTTGACTGGCCCACACGCCCCTCGAAGCCATGCTGGCGCTCTCGCTGCAGCGGCAGGCCGCCCGCGCGCCGGTGCGCGCCGCGCTCTTCTCCTCCGCGGCCGCGGCCGCCAGCGCCGCCACCTCCGACGCCAGCCACGTGCTGCAGCTGCAGGTGGACGTGCGCCTGGGCGAGGGCTCGCGCGCCGCGCGCCGCCTGCGCAAGCAGGGCAAGCTGCCGGGCGTGCTGTACGGCGAGGGCGAGGGCGGAGACGCGTCCAAGGTGCTCGTGGCGCTCGAGACGCGCACGTTCGAGAAGCTGCACCGCAAGCTGTGGTCGTCCATCGACAACCAGGTCTTCGACGTGCAGGTGGGCGACGCCGCGCCGGTCAAGGCCGTCATGCGCGACGTGCAGTTCGACCCCGTCACGGACGCGCCGCTGGCCGTCAACTTCATGCGCTACAAGCCTGGACGCAAGGTCTCCATCCCCATCTCGTACCTCAACGAGGAGGGCAGCCCGGGCCTCAAGCGCGGCGGCTACATCAACTACATCCACCACGAGCTCGAGTGCACTATCTACACGGACACGGTGCCCGAGACGCTGCAGATCGACGTCAACGGCCTGCACGTCGGCGACCGCATCTACCTCGAGGCTATCAAATTTCCAGACGGTGTCGTGCCCAGCATCAAGCCGGGCTCCATGGTCTCCAAGATTGCTGGTCGCCGTGGTCTCATCCCGCGCGCCGAGCCCGTGGTCGAGGTCGTCGAGGAAGTCGTCGAGGTCCAGGAAGACACCGAGGAGGAGTTCGACGACTGGAACGATATTTTCTAGGCAGCCAAGCAACCCCGAGTACAGCCGAGCGCAACGAAGTGCAGCGCAGCGCGCGCCGCCACGTTGGGTGCGTGAGTGCCTCCGGTGCCTGCAGTCAACGAACCCCCTGTGCTGTGCGGGCGGGGCGTTGTTTTGCTTGGTGGACTTGGATAAAATAGAAAACAAGCCACACCTCTCATTCCCACTGCTTATGCCTGCTACTCTTCTTCCTGCTCGCCGATCACATCTACATCACCGTCTGCATCTGCATCACCGTCTACATCTACAGCACCTTTGGCTTTGGATGTACCCTGCGGGCGGAAGAAAGCGGCGGCGTCGGGAAGCGGTTTTGCTGGTTCTTTGGCCTTGGGACCTGTAGCTGTGCTTGGAGCTGGTTTCACATCCGGGAAGTCCTCGCGAAGCCAGTCAAGCGACGCCGTCGTCTGGATCGTTCGCGTCACGTCGGACATTTTGATTTGCCGCTTGTTGCGGTACAGCGCGTGCTCATAGCTCTTGGTGCTCAAAAACTGCACAAAGAGCTCCTGGAGCCCGACAACAAGCATTTAAAGCATCAGATCAGTTAGCTCGTTGGTAGCAATTGGATATGTCGCTCGGAAGCTCGCGTACGGAAGCCTTCGCGATAGCGATGAGTGCATCCCGCGAGATCTTGCCAGCGTCAGGGTCGCTCTGGATGATCTTCTTCACGCGACCTGCAAGTATAGCGTTCGTCAGCAATCGAGATGTCCATCAATCCTCGTGCAGCTCGGGCACACGCACCTAACGGATAGATGCAGGCGTGCGACGCCTCTCCAGCGTCCTCGGCGGGCTGCTCCTCCACCACCACCGGGTTGTCGCGCACCTCCTGCTGGTACCGCTCCTTGTCCTTGGCGGCCAGTTGCGTGTAGCGCTACGACCAGCCGTCTACCACTGTTAGCGCCCCACTCGCTCCCCCTACAGCGCGCACCGCACCCCACGCGCACCTCCTTGTCCTCGGGGGTCAGCTCCTTCCACTGCGCGCTCAGCAGCTTCTGGATCTCGCCAATGCGCAGCCCTGCGCTCGCCCACGGTCAGCAGGCTCTCCACCTCCTCCCGCTCATTGCGCCAGTCGCACCAGGGTGCTCGTCCGTCACCTGCCGCCGCCGCTCGTTGCAGAAGAGCAGGTACGAGCTCTGCGGCTTCTTGATCGGCGCCATGGGGCACTTCCACACTGACCAAAAAGGCAAATTTGGCGCGCTCGTGTGGCCCACACCGAATGCGCGTCATTCTCCACCTCACTCGCCAGCGAAGCGCGCAGCAAGCAGCTGAAGCGGAGGCGCTGTCGATAGGTCGATAGAGCTCGGCGATTGGGAGCGTCGATAGAGCTCGGCGATAGACAGCGGGGGCAGCGGCGGCAATGGGTGCGGGCGCGAGCAAGAGCGAGGAAAAGGGCGCGGCGGCGCCGGCGCCGGCGGGCGAGGACGCGCGCGCCGTGTCCGTCAAGGACGAGGTGCTGGGCATGGTGCTCGACGGCATCTTCCTCTACGGGATGTTCGTGTCCGCCAAGTACATGTACAAGGTGCGTGGCTGTGTGTTCGCCTGCTTGCGCGATTGGAGAGGCTGAAGACCATGCTCGCAGACGCTCAAGCCCATGATGGACGAGTACCTGGAAGGCGCCAACAGCCAGTCCAAGCTGCAGAAGCGACTCACCAAGACGGGCCGCCCCGTGTTCAACACCAACTACTTCGAGAACATCATCGCCGGCGACATTGTCGACCCGCTGGACATCGACGTGTCGTTCGCCGATATTGGCGGGCTGGAGCGCCAGAAGCGAGACATCTACGACCTGGTTGTGCTGCCGCTCAAGAGCCCCGAATTCTTCGCATCTAGAGGCAACCTGCTGTCGGTCCCAAAGGGTATTCTGCTGTACGGCAAGCCTGGAACAGGCAAGACGATGCTGGCCAAGGCGATCGCGAGAGAATCGGGAGCGTTTTTCATTGATCTGAAGATCAGCACGATCATGAGCAAGTGGTTTGGCGAGTCGCAAAAGCTTGTGCGCGCCGCCTTCTCGCTCGCCCGCAAGCTTGCACCGTGCATCATCTTCATTGACGAGGTTGACTCGTTCATGGGCAAGCGCGGTGGCGTTTCTGACCCAACTTTCTCATCTATGAAGACGGTACGAGTTGGCGACGCCATTGAGCATGATATCAGTTTTAGCGAGCATATGCTGACAGCCATGATCCTGTATTATCTTCGCAGGAATTCTTGGCTCTTTGGGACGGTTTCAATGACATGAGTGCTGAGGATCAGGGCTTTGGAGTGATCGTGCTCGGCGCGACGAACCGTCCCCAGGATGTGGACCCGGCCTTTCTTCGGCGAATGCCGCGCACATTCGAGATTGGACTTCCGAGTCAGCCGCAGCGTGAAAAGATCCTTCTGCTCCACCTGCGGAACGAGGTGGTCGAAGCGGGTTTTGACTTCCACCAGCTCAGCGTCGACACGGTGTACTACAGCGGTAGCGACCTCAAGGAGCTGTGCCGAGCGGCCCTTATGATCCCTCTTCGCGAGCACATTGAGCAGGTGCGCGAGGCCTCGATCGCCGCCTCCAAGGAGGACGGGGAGATTGCCTCGAGCCCTCCGGTGCCAAGAATGCGACCGCTGTCGATGGCCGATTTTGAAGAGGCAAAGACGATGGTGCAGCCAACCGGTGCAGCCGCCTATGCTTACGAGGCATCTCAACAGCAAGGAGGCGGTAGACAATCGCGGCCCATGGATGGTCCGATCGATATGGATATGTTTGCGGCAGTCATGGCGGCGGGGTTGCAAAACTTGATGCAGGCATCGCAGTCCAACCGGCGTCCAGGCTCGCATTTTCAGTAAAAAAGTGTGTCCGGCGGAAAGTATAGCTCTATTTTCCAGTGTGTAGAGACAGCAGAGTCGCGGTATTGGGAAATCACACGAATGTGCGCTTGCGCAGGATAAACTGGTCGCCTTCAGGTTGCTGTTCGATGCGAGATACCCCTCGAAATGTCTTTCTGCCCCTAGATCCCTCGTAGACGCGCACTGGAGCTCCATCAACGAGCGTAACGTGGCCGCTCTCGTGCGTGGAATCCTTCTTCGAGAACCTGACGATTCCGCCAATTACCCATCGGTGGGTTGCATTTGAAGGCAGCACAACGTACGGCAGGTGAAGCAGTGCGCTTTCAATGCTTTGTAAAGGTACTCGCGCATTCTACAGAAAACGAACGTTGCACTTTGTGAGCGGCCACTCGCCGGTATTGATCAAGCACAGTTGCCACGCAAACCTGGGAAACATGCTCGAGCTCTTCCAACGAGATGCTGTCAGTTAGCGTGAATGCACCGTTCCGCGTTCGCTCGAGTGCTGCCAGCGTCCCACCGATACAAAACTCCCCGTTGGCATTTTGGAGCTCACACGTCTCGTCAACGTTGCCTGGTGGAACAAGGATCGCTTCGCCGCACTCGCGAGCAATAGAACGAATATACGTGCCGCTACCGCAGTCAACGTGATTTTCGCCTGTAATAGTCGTAACAAGAAATGTGGCAGTCAAAGAATACGCTCAACAGAAGAGTATCAGCTTGTCAAGGCTTGTTATTGCTCACCTCTGGAAACTGTCCGGGCGTGAAATTCAGCAAGTTGATCTGAGAGATGTGGACTCGACGCGGCGTGACGTCAATGTCCTAAGCAATTCAACAAAATTATACCACGATTAATTCGTCTGGTTTTGCAGCAGCACAATGTGCTTCGGTCTTCGTACTGAATTGGCGCGGGCTAGCTCGTACATCCGAACTCCGTTCTTGCGGATAGCGCTGATGCGCGGTGGCATTTGATCGATGGTCCCGACAAACCTGATACAAGCTCCAGAATTAGCTGAGCAACCTTCACCATTTGACAAACCAGAGACGAACCGCTGCAGCGTTTTCTCCACCTCTTTCTCCGAGAGCCACGGAACCGGTCGCTCCGTCATGGTTTTGCTGTGTGCATACCGAAGATCTGCCGAGTGAGTGCCAGAGTGCTCCATCAACAAGGGTTTGGCAGTTGTGTGCGCACCCCGTAACATCGTCCGTGTCAGTCGTGACGCCAAACCGAACTACGCCAGTGTACTCTTTTCCGGCGGCCAGGTACTGTCGAGTTGTGAGCCGCGACGTCAGCGAAACGCACCAGCCAGCCACTCGTTCGTCGCCATTGTCCGACCTGCAGGAACTTGGTGGCGTCGCCCAGCGCCATGGTGAGCACGCCCGTGGCCATGGGGTCGAGCGTGCCGCCGTGGCCCACCTGCTTGGTGCGCAGCAGCTTGCGCACCTTGACCACGCAGTGGTGCGAGCTGATGCCCGCGGGCTTGAGCAGGTTCAGGAACCCGTGCGCCGCCATGGCAATGCCGACAGCAAGCGCCACCGCATCGTTCCGCACCCTGATTGGTCAAAACTATTTTCAGCCAATCGCAGGGGCTACTGCCGGCACCAGGCGCGGCCATGAGGAGCAGCAGTTGCAGCAGCTGTAGCAGGCGAGCGGATGCGCGTGCTTAACGTGGCCGAGAAGCCGTCGGTGGCCAAGGAGATCGCCAACATCCTGTCGTCGGGCCGCGCGCAGCGGGTGCGTGCGTTGCGGTGGCTGCTGCAGCGCGGAGTTGCGACTGACGCGCTGCGGAACTGCAGCGCCAGGGCTTCTCCAAGTACAACGCCATCTTCGAGTTCCCGTACGACATCCAGGGCCAGAGCGTGCAGATGGCGGTGACGTCCGTGACGGGCCACCTCATGGAGCTCGACTTTGACCCGAGCTACAGGTGCGGAGCGCTGCTGCTTTCACTCGCGAGCGCGTCTCACCAGTCCAGGGAGCCGTGCAGGAGCTGGCACTCGTGCGACCCAGTGGAGCTGTTCGACGCCCCCGTGACCAAGAAGGTGCGTCCAGACGAGACCCAAAAGATGATTGAGAAGACGCTGCTGGCGGAGGCGCGCAAAAGCCAGGTGCGTACGTTGCAACCAGCATTTCTTTGAAGGAAGAAGGGAGGTCCTGCGCTGTATGGCTCACTTTTTTTCGATGTGGGTGCTGCAGTGGCTGGTACTGTGGCTCGATTGTGATCGAGAGGGCGAAAATATTGCGTACGAAGTCAAGGGCGTGTGCGAGCGAGGAAATCGGCGACTGCGCGTGTTTCGAGCGCGTTTCTCGGCACTCATCCCTCGAGACATTGTTCATGCCGTGCAGCACCTGGCAAGCCCAGACGAAAAGCTATCGCTCGCGTGTGACGCTCGGTCCGAGATTGACCTTCGCATTGGAGCAGCATTTACACGCTTCCAGACGATGCGCATTCAGCGAAAGTTCCCTGGTCTGACAAAAAACAAGGGCGTCATCAGCTACGGTCCCTGTCAATTCCCGACTCTCGGCTTTGTCGTCGAGCGGTACATGAAGATCCAGACATTTGAAAAGGAGGCGTTTTACTCGATCAATGTCACTCACAAGCAAGGCACTGAGCCAGATTCTCCAGTGACAACGTTCAAGTGGAAGCGCGACCGGGTCTTCGATCGCATGGCGTGTTTGTGTATTTACGAGAGTCTTGTAGAGTATCAAGTTGCAGTGATCGAGTCGATTGAAAAACGACCTTCGTGGAAGCGGAAGCCACTGCCGCTGACAACGGTCGAGTTGCAGAAGCGTGCATCGCGCTGGTTGCGGATTTCATCCGAGCAAACGATGAAAGCTGCAGAGAGTCTGTACAATAAGGGTTTCATCAGCTACCCTCGAACGGAAACCAACAAGTTTAAGGAAGGAACCGATCTGATGGCTCTGATTCGGCTGCATGAAAACCACGACCAATGGGGCTCATACGTCTCTCAGCAGCTTCTGCAAGGTGGCAAGTTTGAGCACCCACGTGCTGGTGGAGCCGATGACCAAGCCCATCCGCCCATCCATCCGACAAAGTCGACTAACCTCAACTCAATTTCAGACGTCAACGAGAAGAAGGTATATGAGTTTGTCTCACTTCATTTTTTAGCGTGCTGCAGTAAGGATGCACGAGGAAGCCAAACAAATGTTCAAATGCAGCTCGCCAACGAAAAGTTTTCCGCGTCGGGTTTGATGGTGGAGGAACGAAACTACCTCGACATTTACAAGTATGAGAAGTGGAACGCATCAGCTATCCCAGTGTATACCCAAGGAGACTCTTTTTTGCCAACAACACTGATGATGGAGCAAGGTGAGACGGCACCGCCCCCGTTGTTGACGGAGTCTGACTTGATCGCCAAGATGGACTCGAATGGCATTGGGACAGACGCCACGATTGCGGAGCACATCAAGACTATTCTCAAGCGAGAATATGCTGTCAAGGTCAACAATGACACACAATTCAAGCCGACCACGCTGGGTCTAGCGCTTGTGCTCTCGTACGAGAATATGGGACTCGATCTAGCAAAGCCAGCACTCCGAGCAGCGGTGAGTTGGAACATCTTCTCTTGTTTTGTGTGGTGCTCTCTTGTGGCTGAACAAAGCGCTTGTCAATCAGATGGAAAACGACTGCAAGGCAATTGCCCTGGGTCAGAAGGATATCAAACACGTTACCGAGTCGTGCATGAGTCAGGTGTGTATCTGCTCTATTCGTGACTATCTAAATGGGCGAGTCTAACATTCGGTGCTGATTCGTCAATGAGGGCAGATGAAGACCATTTTTATGGAGGTGGCCCGTGGGGCTAGTGTTCTTGATCAAACTTTTTCGGAGACTTTTAACAACCCTGTCGGGAATGCGCCGGAGGAGCGTTCACTCGCTCTGCCACCACCTCGAGATAGACCAAGTACCGGTCGTGACGAGGCATCTGAAGCCATTCCCTCGCGCCGTCCAAGGCCGAACATTAGGGATGACACTCCCTCCGGCAATAGGAGGCTCCAAGAGCGTCCAGCAACAAGACCAACCGAGTCAAGTCAAGAAATACCAAGGTGCAATGGCCATGGTCTTCCGTGTGTCGAGCGCAAGGTCAGCCGAGAGGGACCAAACAAAGGTCGCATGTTCTTCGTGTGCTCTCTGTCTCAAAGTGAGCAGTGCAACTTTTTTGCGTGGGCCGCTGATGTGCAGTAGTCGATCAACCCTGCGGTATCCATCAAGTGCACAGAGCATGACGAGCCCTGCGTCGAGCGCACAGTGCGAAAAGAGGCCCAAACTCGCAGTCTCAAAGCGGATGCGACTGTTTTGGGCCAAAGCAACACTTGAAGCATCAGAAGCAAAGGATCCCCCTTTAGCACTAGAGCGTACGTGGATACATGCTCGGTGACTCATACATCAATGCATGTATGGTTTGATAGCCCGGGTGTTCTCAGTGATATTTGCTTGTTCGTTCGCGTAAGCTTCATCCAGCCGATCCACCTTCTCCTCACACTGGCAAGCCCGCTTAGGATGCTTCATCACGCGACTGCGGTTGGCAGCAGCATCGTATACTGGTACAAACCTAGAACGCCGATTGCACACTCACCTCCAACTACGTATCTTACCAGAAGATACACCCACTCCTGCCTGCTCAGTCGTTGGAGCACTTCCACCAAACCACCTGTGCATGGCTCTCAGACAGAGCCGTCCAAAATCTTCCATCCTCATGCTTGGTCTCACCGACACGACAATGTCGCCGGTAGAGACAACGGTGTATGCTGACCCACACGGCAACACCACCGCGCCACTCGTGCCAGTCGTGCTTGACTCGAACATACCACCGCCCATTGTCAAGTTAGCACCGCTCGACACACGCACCGAGGAGCCGATGGTCGAAGAGCTTGCTCTACGTGGCGCCTTCCCATTGCTGTGGATCGGTCGCCGCCGCCAGACTCGACAAAGACCCGCTAGCGCCGACAGTCGCAGGCTCGCGCCATCGCAGATCGTCGCGTTTCCTCCGAATAAACCCCCAGAGCCACCAGACACGCTCACAACGCTGCTCACGCTACCGCCCGTGCCTCTTGATGACTCACCACTCGACTGCGAGAAGAACCTGCCGCTGTCGCTCTCCAAAATCCGCTGGCGACCTTTGTCTCCGCTGCCACTCTCCAAAATCCGCTGGCGACCTTTGTCTCCGCTGCCACACACAATGACGACGCCCTGCTTTCGATACGCACCAATCCTGCCGACGCATTGAATCACCTCTCGTCAAAGCAAAACTGATGTTTGCTGCTGCTCGCGGTGTCGTGAGTTGGAATCACAGCTAAGCCGATCGATAAGCAACCGCCGCTCGTCAGACACAGAACTCGTCAGACATAGAACAGCTATCTACACCTGCCGACGACTCGCCATCCATCGTCATAGACACTGGACCGCTACGGACGCCGCTGCCTCTGCCCCCGCCTGACACAGACACCGAACCACCACCGCTAGAGGTGCTCGCACCGCCGGCAATCATCACAACACCGGCCTTCTAGTTGTGGCGACGCTAACGATACGCACATCACCACTTGACACAAACACCGACCCGCTCACACCACTGTTCTAGACGCCGCCGCAGACGACGACCCCAACGACATGTCGCCGCTGCTCGTGCTGCCGGCACCACTCGCCATCGCCACGCTTCCTCCAAGCTGACTTCCAGAGACGCTCGACACCCGAGGTGACACCGCCCACGTCGCTTCTAGCAGAAGACCACCCCACCACCAGCTGTATGCCACCGGTCACTGTCTGTACTCGCTGACGTCGTGTTCGCAGAGCTCGTGCCGCCAGAGATCAAAGCGTCTCTGGCACCACCCGTCGAGCTGGCATACAATACAACCACCGACGTTTCATCCCTCTAACGCGACGATGGCACCGGCAGAGCTGCTGCTTGCAGAGGCGCTCGATGCCATGGCCACACCAAAGCTCGCACCAGTCGTGGTTGACACAAACGCACCATTACTAAGTACTCGCAGCACCACTCAGCACTAGAGTCTCTACTCGTCACGCTCAATTTCCCACCGCTGCTATTGATGCTCCTGCGCCGTGCGTTCAAATCAAGTTACGCGCTGTTCATCTTCACATCGCCGCAACAACCCTGGATAAAATCCAGATAGTCACAAAAAACAAATTACGAAAAACAAACAAACAAGCAAAAAAGCACATAACCTTGTTTTGCCTCGGACCCGGTTTTTAATGCTTTAAACGGCTCGCTCCGACATACTCAAACACAACGACTGCTTCAAGGCCTCAGTTCCAGGGGTAAATAAAAACTCAAAGCGAAAATACCAAGCTTCATTGTGTGGGTTTGTTGTGATTGAAAGCACAGAACACGACTACTGGACATCACTTTGTTGTTATTTTTTAAATATTAAGAGCTAGTGGATCAAGCTTGAAAAACGACATTGAAGGTAGAAAGCTCGCACTAAATACATTTTACTATGAGAAATGATTGTTCTCTGGCATCTCACTTCCAATTCTTGGGCTTCGACAACGCTCTTTTTTTTATTATTCATTTCTTTTTCTTCACTCTCAACGAGCTGGTGCTTTGCTTTGTATTTTTGTGAAATGAAAACAATAGGGAAATACCTCATATACAATAAAATGGACCTTATGTGGTTGACCTTTGCTGAGGTAAGGCAAACGAAAATAAGGAAAACAATTCATTCAATGAATACCGAGTCTTTGTGAATTTGAGGGACCAAATAAATAGCCATCTGACTTCTCAATAATACGTGGCTCGCAATAGTTGTGTTATGCATAGCCTAATTTGACATGACATCTTTGTGAATTTGACGTTCACTACTGCTATTTAAGCCGAGGACGCATTCAACGAGTTATCGTATCTGGATCTGCTGGCTATATTAAGGTTTTCAATCGATAGAATAAACGCGAAGTTTAGAAATCCGAAGGTGTTTTTGCAAACCATTTTGTTTGCTTGCTTGCTTGTTGTGGTTTGTATTGTACTCTTTTTTTTATTGCAGCAGGGATTCTATTTTAGTACAGCAGTGACACAAAACCTCGTTTCCTGACCGTATACAACAGCCATTAGGTGCTGTATTTGATTTTATGCTTTCGAAGTGAGAGAAAAACAGAGATAGGTTTGATAGCGAATACACATGCGTTTGGTATGCGGCGCTTTCTCATCCCGTGTAGTATAAAAAACTCGATTACTTACAATGTTTTTCAGTTCAACTAAGTTAAACGTATCGATCGCTGCATTATTTGTAACTTGATGGACCATCGTAAACCTTTACAAAGACACAAACACTCAATATGCATCTTTTTTTGTGTGTTTCGAAAACAAAATATACAAAGGACGACGCTCCCAGTTAAAACACCAATCGAGGCACGCAGCTTTGGAACAACATTATTCAGAAACACTTGCTTTAATTATTTGTAACGCGATGTGTGAAGCAAATGAACTGTACGCGTGTGGTCTTGCAATCGAACTGATTCTTTCTACCGCACCATGTACATAGAGTTTATAAGCTGCAACTCTGCATTGCTTCTACTAGAGCAACCCTGAGCATGTTGTCGGAAACCATTTCCTGTCGATCAGAAAATACTCGGTTGAAAGTGCTCATTTTTTGTTGAAAAAAATAGGAAAATAAAAAGTGTGTCAACGGCCGGGTTCGAACCGGCGACCTACTGCGTGTAAAGCAGACGTGATAACCACTACACCACGCTGACCACGTTGTGCACATCACCCCATTATTATTATAAATAATTTATACCATACGAATAGGGCGCCTTTTCATCTTGACTCGATTCGTTGCCATTCATTCAATCGAGCTGTGGGGACTCAGCTTTCCCGTTGTTCGACCCCTGGGTGGCCGACAGCTTAGCCAGGCGTTTCCATGCAGCTCTTCATGCAATTCCATCGTACTCTGTTCGCTCATCGTCAGAACATCATTGAGGCGCTCTAACCACGGCAAGCCCAGAAACCAAAAGGAAGCAAACACATTTGACTGGACGACAAAGCAGATCGTTTGATTTATCTAGCACTATGCTTGTTTACCGCTGGCTAGTCTCCCAGTTCGGCGCCTGGTACACCTTTGCCTTCGACTTGGGCAGCGGCGTGTTGCCGAGGATAACGTCGGCAGCCTTCTCCGCGAGCATGATTGTCGGGCCGTTCAGGTTGCCGCTCACAATGTTCGGCATGATCGACGCGTCCACGATGCGCAGGTTCTCGAGACCGTGCACACGTGTCTTCGAGTCCACAACTGTGTTCTCGCCCTCGCCCATGCGGTTCGTGCACGAAGGATGGTACGCGCTCTCCGTGTGCTGACGCACCCACGCGTCAATCTCAGCGTCGCTCTGGACCGACTGCACAGGCGAGATGGCATCGCCGCGGTACTCGTCAAACACCTGCTGCTCAAAGATCTCGCGAGTCAGCCGGACGGCAGCGCGAATGTCGACAACGTCCTCATGCGTGCTCAGGTAGTTGGGTTCGATGATGGGGTGTTCGCGAGGGTTGGCGCTCGGAGCTTGAGGTAGCCGCGGCTCGTCGCGCGCATCGGAGAGCAGTGGGCCTGCATCGCGTGCTGCGCACCCGGCGTGAGCTGACCAGTGAGAGAGCCCGGCAGGAAGTGGAACTGCAGGTCAGGCTGACGCTTGCCCGGGGCGCTGCGATAAAACCACCAGCCTCGAGGTGAGCAGAAGCACCCATGCCCGTCTGGTTCAGAACCACTCCAATCCAATCTTGACCATGTTGTGCGGGTATTTCCTGCAAACGAGCACCGGATTGAGTATGCGTGTCGCGACGAAGTATCGGAGGAAAAAAAAAAGCTCTTACCAGGTCGCGTTGTGCAGCGTAATGGGCTTGGTGCACTGGTACTGGATGTAGAGATCCAGGTGGTCCTCCATGTTCTGGCCGACGGCAGGGGTTGTGGTGGACGACCGGGATGCCGATCTCTTTCAGGTGGTCAGCGTTACCCACGCCCGAAAGCATGAGCAGCTGTGGGGAGTTGATGGCGCCACCGGAAAGGATCACCTAAACCAACGACAACAGCAAATAGCACACCAGTTAGTTGAGATACGCGTGTGCGATCCACGATCAGTGCCACACCCACCTCCTTAGCGGCGTGAATCTTGGACACTTGCTTGTTCTTGCTGCCTTCAGCCTCGATGCCCACAGCCTTCTTTCCGTCAAAGAGCACCTTGTTGACGAGGGTGTCCGTGATCACAGTCAAGTTCTCGCGCTTCTCGGCGGGGCGGAGGTAGGCGGTGGCCGCGCTCCAGCGCCAACCTTTGTGGACAGTCATGTCCATCCAGCCAAAGCCCTCCTGCTGGTAGCCGTTCATATCGTTTGTGAAAGGGTAGCCAGCCTGGACGCCGGCCTCGATGAACTTTTGGAACAAAACTTGGTCTTTTTGGTTGCCGCGGCTCACATGCAGCGGACCGTCGCCGCCGCGGTAGTCGTCGGGTCCGAGCTCATGAGTCTGCGCCTTGCGAAAATAGGGTAGGCAGTCGGCGTAGCTCCAGCCGTCAGCGCCGCTGTCCTGCCAGTCGTCGTAGTCGTAGGCGTGCCCGCGGATGTAGACCATGGCGTTGAGGCACGATGAGCCTCCGAGCACGCGGCCGCGCGGCCAGGGCAGGCGTCGGTTGTCCAGGTTCTTCTGCGGCTCGGTGTAGTAGAACCAGTTGTAGCGGTCGTTGGCCAGGTTGTACGTGAGCGCGGCGGGCATGTGGATCTTCCACGAGTCCCACTTGAAGCGGTCGCTCGGCCCAGCCTCGACGAGCAGCACCTTGTTGTTCGGGTCGGCGCTCAGCCGGTTGGCGAGCACGCAGCCAGCCGAGCCGCCGCCCACGATCACGTAGTCAAACTCGCGGTCGGCGGCCGCGGCCGAGCTCATGGCGCGCGCGGCGGTGGGCAGCGGGCGGCGCGCCGACAGTCGCAGCGAGTGGCGCAGCATTGCGGTGAGGGGTGCGAGTTGGTCGGTCGGTTGGTCGGTCGGCGTCGGCGGAGGGCGAGAGGTGCGCGCGGCGCCGCAGATTCGGGAGTGGCGCACTCAACAGCTTTGGATCGGGAGAGGCAACCCGCATGAGATCACCGGAGGTACGGTACTCTTGGCCATCTGGTGTCAGTGTCACAGGTCCGCTTTAGTGGCTTATGCGACATGTGTGCGTCAAGGGACCTGACATGGGAAAGCATTGCACGCTCGACGCTCGACGCTGCTTGCATTGCTGCACTACCAGCACAACAGGATGGCAGTCGCCGTGCAACGGCTCGTGACGCACTCGGAGGAGGTGGCGTGGCGACTTGTGAAGTGGCCGCGTCAAGTCGCTCGACGTTGCATTGCTCAACTCAGGCAGCCAGCGGCTGGTCAGCGAGGCACGGCGGACCACACATGTTATCAGACGAGGGGTGACTTGGCCTCACTATGGCCTTTCGGTCGTCCGGTCGCTGCACTGGCACCCACGACGGCGCGCCATACTGAGCGCCAGTGTCGCGGCCGCCGTCATCGCGCGATCTTGGCGCTCGCCGCCACCTCACACAGTGGCATCGCGCGCTCGGGACGCCGCCGGCCGGCGTGGTGGCTGCCATGGCGGAGCGGCAGCTCCAGGACGAGCAGCTGCCCGCGCATAAGCGGCGCACGGGGCGTATCGGCAGCCTGCACGAGTTCCAGCAGCGTGCGCTCTCGTACGACTACGACGAGGACAAGGCGTCGAGCGGCAGCGTTGGCGTCGGCGTCGGGCCAGGAAGGCGCCGGTCATGACGCCCAGGACGCCGCCAGCCAGGGCCCGGCCAGGACCAGCCTAGGGGCCCGCAACACCAGCCTAGGGGCCCGCAACACCAGCCTAGGGGCCCGCAACACCAGCTTCGGCGACGTGTACGTGGACCTCAGCGCGACCTCGGCCGACGGACGCAGCGACGAGTCGGACGTGTTCGAGTCCTACCGACGGTTCGCGGCGCAGCGCTCGGCCTCCAGCAACTCGCTCTTCGGCGGCCCGCGATCCAAGGCCTCCAACCTGCGAAGGTACTACCACCGCCAGCTCAAGGTGCTCAGCTTCCTCGTGCCTGCTCGGCGTCATCGGCGGCCCTCTCAACTATAGCATCCGCCTGTACGTTCCTCCGCGTCACTGCTTGACACTTCGTCTGCGTAACTCTGCGAATCGTACGACACGACAGGCTGTACGACCAGATCCTCGCGCTACGGGTGTACTTGATCGGCCGCACGAGCTCCACGGTGCTACAGTTCCTCATCTGGACGGCGCACACGCTCGTCTTCTCGCAGCTGGGGCTCTTCATCACTCGCTTCAAGCCGGTTGCAGCTGGTACGGAATTCAGTTTGTTGTTGTGGCTATTGCGTGTTGAGGTCAAGATTTGCTCACAACCGTTCGACATAGGCTCGGGCGTCTCCCAAATCAAATCCATCCTCACTGGCGTCGACCCACGCATGTATCTCCCGGGGTATTTTGACTTTGCGACGCTACTCACCAAGATTGCTGGCCTCGCGTGCGCAATGGGGGCTGGGCTAATCGTGGGCACGGAAGGTGCTTACGTCCACATCATGTCAATCATCACGCACCACCTACTGCGACTCCCCATGTATCGAAGCTTTTGTGAACGCCTCAACGCACGGCTCCAGCTGCTTGCGGCTGCGTGCGCAGTGGGTGTGTCTTCGACCTTTTCCTCACCGATCGGTGGAGTGCTCTTCTCGATGGAAGTCACCTCGACCTACTACCTCATCTCCAACTACATGAAGGCCTTCATCAGTGCAGTGGCTGGTGCCCTGATGCTGAGACTGACACTTGTGCTGGCTAAGAGCACATCCCAGGAGGCATCGTCCGCCATTTTGACCACTGCCTTTCCAGAAACCCCATACAACTTCTGGGAGATTCCGCTGTATGCAGTTCTTGGATGCGTTCTCGGGTTACTCTCCACGGGAATGCTTTGGCTGCTTCGACACATTGCCCGGATCCGGCGCGTATTCAGCCAGTCAAAGAATCGGCGTAAACAGTTTCTCGTGGTTTGGGTCGACCCTATCGTCACAGCAATTATCACTGCTGCACTCACTTATTTCCCAGGCGAGTACGCCAGGAGCAGTTCGCTAACAGATCTGTCGACTCTTTTCACGGAAGATGCACTACCTCCACAGTGGCAAGTTGTGTCCAAGTATTACGCGCTCGCAACGTTGGGGATGGTGTACACATTGTTGCTACCGCTGTGCATTTCGCTTCGTCTCCCCACTGGTGTTTGGATCCCAACGTTTATCGCCGGCGCTGCATTCGGTCGACTTTTTGGGGAAGTTTTGAACACCTTTTCGTCAAGTGCGGTGATACCGGGTACATATGCTCTAGCTGGCGCAGCAGCCTTTGGAGGAGCATCGACGCGCACAATCTCCGTGGCGGTCATCACACTGGAGATAACTGGCGACATGACTCTGATGCTGCCAATCTTCTGCGCGATTCTCTCGGCCATGGGGGTATCCCACCTATTTCACAGAAGTGTCGGTGTATGATACGCTGTTGGCAGTGGGCGAGATGCCGAACCTTCCTCTCGTCGACTTTGATCCACAATTGTCTGCAGGCGATATTGTGGAGTCATCACTAGTATTCATTTGCAAGAGAACCAATGTGGCTCGGCTGTTGCTTAGCGCTTCAGCGATTCCCGGACCAAGAGATTCCCGTTGTCCAAAACGAAGCGACAATGATCTTGCTTGGAGTGGTGAGCTCGGCACAGCTAAAGAAGTTTGTGCGCAACTTCTACGACACCAACAATATCCCCGATGTGGACGTTGATCTCGGAGACCAGGTCAAGAGTGCTTCCACCGGGTTTTCATGGGCGACGATGGCTGACAAGTTTAGCAGCAGCCGATTTGGTGGGCTAAATGGCATGTCTTCTGTTGACATTACGTACAACGCGCTCTCCACCGGGACGCCAATTCGAAAGGAGAATGGTTCTCTTCCGTTCTTGATGGACGACAACAAGATGCTTGCACTCATGAGCGAGAGCTGGCCAGCAAGCAAGAAGGCAAAACTGAACGATACCGTGAAGATTACAGAGGGAAATATGTGCGTTATTCGTCCGATGGCGATGACAATCTCGAGCAGCACTCCGCTCGATGACCTGCACATGATCTTTACAATGCTGCGATGCGATCACTGCTTTGTGTGTGATCACGGAGCTCTGGAGGGAGTTGTCACCACGAAGGGTCTGCTTCGCGCAGGCAAGGCAAGCGCATTCCAATGATGGGAGGCAGTGCCAGACACTTTAGATGTTGAGTGCGCCTTTGCCATCACCGTTCTCTATACACGTGAGAATTACCAACGCCATTCGATGAAATAGAGGCAAGTTTACTGCGTGTGAAGAAGCACTTTTGTATGAGTTCCTCAAATTTCGGACGCATGCTAACTACAGAAACAGACCTCAGAGTATTGTCACGGGTCGCACGCGGCGGAATGTTAGGTAGACCGGCGACGCCGAGCTCGCCAGCATGCGGATGCTCTTCTCGAATGACCATGACGTGATCGACTTCTTGTTGATGGCCACCAAAACGTCCCCGACAGCAATGATACGGGCGGCAACAGTTGGGCTCTCCGTGTTGCCGTCAAAATCGACGAACCCGCCGACTGCAAGGTCTCCCTCTGTTTGCAACCGCACATTGTCAGATCTCTGAAATACAAACTGCACAATAAGCGTAGGGTGGGTACTTACGATGCATGCGCAGCGACATGCCTAGACCCTCGGGGCGCTTAGGCACCGCCACATCGTAGACAAAATCGCTCTGCAACGGATGAGCAGCTCGTTCATGGCCGAAGCGACAAAGTCCGGACGCAGAGACGGGTGCAACGCCATGGTGCCGAGCAGCACCGTGACAGCCACGGGTTCAGCGACAAAGTTCCCGTACAGGATGAGCATCTCCATGACCTCCTGCGGTAGAACTAGGTTACCCCCGCAACGTGGGCACTTGCTCTCCATGATGCGTCGGAACGACATGTCGAAGCCCGGGATGCGCGTCACTGCGAGTCACGACTCGCACGCCGCCAGCAGGTGCGTCGCCTTCTCCACCTGTGCGCCAGGGCGACGCGACAGGACCGGACGGGAATGCGCCGTACCCCGCTCCATACTGTTGCTGCTGCTGCATCTGCTGCATCTGTTGCTGTTGCTGCTGCTGCACCGGAGGCTGCATTTGCTGCTGCATCGGGGGCTGGGCTTGCTGCATTGGGAGCTGCATCGGAGGCTGCGCTTGCGGCATCTGCGGCAGCATTGAAGACTGGGCTTGCTGCATCTGCGGCTGCATCTGCGGCTGCATCGAGGCCTGGGCTTGCATTTGGGGCTGGACTTGCTGCATCGGGGCCGGCATCGGCGCCGAACCCGGCATAGGCGGCTGCATCGGGGCCTGGGGCTGCTGCTGCATGTCGGCGTCCGCTTGCGGCGCCTGCACCTGCGTGTGACTGTGGGGCTGAGCTTGGGCCTGGGGCGGGGCCTGCGGCTGGAGCATCGCGGCCGCGTCGCCGTAGCCCGCGGGCGGCGCCGCCTGCTGCTCGGGCTGCTCCATCGTCGTCGCCTTTTGAACTCGTGAGAGCGGAAATGTATCTGCTTACAAACGCTTATACAACCGGCCCCCTTTGCAACTATATCATTAGAAAATGGAAAATGAAGACAAGATGTATTATGATAAAGACCGAATGAAATGCGTCAACTACGGAAATTGTCATTTATAATGTTGCTGAACGTTATATGGCAAAATATAATTCATAAATATAGCCAATAACCGTAGACTTACAAAGTAGTTTCAGCCAATCGTAAACCGCTGCCAATTTTGGCGCCAAACAGTCCATTTACCGGGCGAGCATGAGCGACGACGAGCAGCTGGAACGGCAAGCGCGGGGCCGCACGGCGGACGAGGGCAGCGAGCGCGATGACGCGGAGCTCGAGGACTTCGCGGTGTCGTCTGGGCGACGAGGCGGGCGATGCGCCTGCGCTGGACAAGGCCATGATGGACGAGCTGCTGCTCGTGTGCTCCAACCTGGGCATGCTGCGCGTGGAGCAGGAGGGCGAGGCGCCCGTGCTCATGCGCGGAGAGGACTGCGCCGCGTGGGTGCACGACCTGCAGCGCGCCATCCGCAGAGACCACGCCAAGCACAAGCTCGTGGCCAAGCAACTCGGCAAGTGGTGCATCCTGCAGAAGAAGCTGCTGCCGCTGGTCGTCAATCACCAGCACGACTGGGAGCTCGTCTTCTCCATCCTCAAGGTGCTCGTCATGCTCACCATGCGGCCTACCAAGGACTCGACCAACATCGCCGAGCAGCTCAAGTACCTCCGCCAGTACAAGCACGAGTTCCTGCGGCAGGGGGTCATCCCCATCCTGATGAACCTGCTGGTGGAGCCGCTCACTCATCGGGGAACGGCGCGGACTGAGCAGGTGTGAAAGCTGCTTGCTGCTGAGTTGACTAACGAGTTCGTTCTAACTGTCTCTGCAACGGTGGATGCGATTTCAGGACTACTTGGTCATGGAGCTGGTGCTGACTCTGATCCGAAACTTGCTTGGGATCCCAAACCTGGATCCGAGGTTCGCTACGTCATCCACAATCTATCTCAGTCACCTCCAACAGAGCCTCATTTGCACACTGGAGGATGAGAGCGTCTACGAAATGATTTTGTTGTTTACTCAGGTGCGTGGAGTGCTTGCATGCGTGTATTGGAAAACCATTCCTATACTAACACTCTGCTTTCGTTTCACCTTAGGACATTGAGTCTCCGGAGAACCGTGAGTGGAATCTACTCATCATGGAGATTATTGACTTGAGTATTAGTGGCACCACCCCAAAAGAACTCGCCGCGTTTGCGAAGCAAAAATTGAAAGGGGCCGAGCCCGTGGCGCACGCTGCGCCATCTGTATCGGCTAGCGCAAGGACCCCGCCGAGCTCCGTTCGAGGTCGTTCGCCTCGTGTAACCGCCCCGACGGAAAACGGTAGCCTGCTTGACCAGCTCAAGCAGGAAAGTGCTTCAAAGAATCGGCTCGGGGCGTCTCGACACTCGAACTTCGGTGGCGTCGTCACGATGAAGGGTCCGACCGGGAGAGAAACAGTCATCACCCAGCTCTCGCAAGTCAGTGAAGGTGTTGTCCCTCAAGCCCCCAAAAAGCCCATGTCCCGCCGGAGAGGCAAGCAGCAGGCCCAGCAGGCTCCTGATATCAACGAAGTCTTTGGATCGAAGGAGATTATCTCGTCGCGGGACGAGTAAGTCTAGCCAACTTGCATCTTATCGTGGAATCCACGGATGATCGCTAACATTCGTGTGATTTGCTATAGGGCAACCATGTCTGTCTTGACCAATCTATGCGACACTCTCATCTCCAAGTCATATTTCCAGCTTACAAACTCGCTGAAGACCGAGTTCCGACGAGGAAGCACCAAGCTGGTGCTGAGCGATCGCCTACAATACTTCCATTTGGTGTGGTTCCTCACTTCGTATCACAAACTCAAGATCCAAGCACTCAAGTCACATTACAAACAGCAGATGAAGGCATACGAGAAGAAGAAGCAAGAGCTCCTTGCCGCGATGGACTTCGATTCTCCCCAGCCGGAAGAGCCGTCCAAGCCAGACTACGAAGAGAAGGCGGTGCTATCTACGCTCGATATGTTTTCTTTCAATTTTGTGCTGCAGTCAGTGGAGAACTATGCGGGCATCAAAAACTACCATGGCATGACAGTTTCTGTGCAACTCCTCACGGAAATGATGGGCTACATCGCTGAGATGGCAGCAAGCGACGACCCGCGGTTCCAGCGCATTGCCGACTCGCTTCAGCATAAGATCTTCTACGAACGTGATTTCCTTGACCGGCTCCCCGTTCTTTTGAAGACATGGACCCCAGGAAACTTTTCTCGTGCGTACGTCACCGACGTTGTTACCCTCACTCACGTACGTGATTACCAGCGAACCCGATGCTTACACGATGCGCTAACAAATACCCTCGAAACGTGCAGCTTGTTTTCAAGGTGCTGGACTCTCAAGGAAGCATCAAGGTTCTTTCACGACGAAAGGCTCTTCTGGAAAGGTATCTATGTGTAGTATTAGTGTCTAGCTCTCATCCGTTCAGTCAACTCATACTCTGTGATGTGATATAGAAAACAGCCCAAGAAGCCAAAAGAAGGGGGCAACGACGATGGTGAGTCAACAGATGAAGAGGAATCAGAGCGGCAAGCCCAGCTGCTACTGGAGATGCAGCGCAAGAGGCAGATTTTGACGTCCGTCGATACTTTTCCAGCATTGTGTCCTCTGATACCATCAAGATGTACCTCTACCTCTTGTCTCACTACCGCGAAAACAGCCCCAAGGTGAATCACTACATTCACTCATTCTTCTACCGCGTCAAGCATTTCCAGATCCATCAAAACGAGGAGTGGACCATGCAACCGCTTTTATTCAACATCCACGCGCTGATGCTTTTCAATGTGATGCTTCAAGACGCATCCATCCAGCGAGATCAGGCGTATGTTGGATTCCTCGACTTTATTCGCGGAGTTGTGCGCGACTACTTCACGCTTGCAGACAAGAACCACTTGCTATTTGTGGAGTCGCTGCTGCGACAGACGTATGCATCTAGATCGTGTTTGTTAATTCAGCGTTGCTATGATCCATTGGACTCCATGAGCAAGTCTCGAGCAGAAGCAGTGGCACTCGGGCGTGAAAAGAAGATTGCAATGATTAACGAGATTCGACGACAGAAGATTGCTATGGACCACGAGGAGTTGGAGGGCGAGACAGAGTTTACATTTTCGCTGAACCCATCTGATTTTCAGTCGTCATCGCTTGTTAGCTCGGCCGAGGCGAGAGGAGGTGATGGGGAAGACGGCAATACCGGTGATGCGAACAGTGGCGCAAGCGAGGCAACCAAACCAAAGAAACGCGCTTCGCACAAAGCAGCAGTGGAGCGCGCCAAGAACTGGACACGAGTTGAAGATCGACACCTGGCTAAAATGTTTATGAAGTTTCGCCACCTTCCTTCCGTTTATGAGGTCATCTCGTACGAAGACATGTTCCAGGATCGTGATCGTACACCCGAGCAGATTGAGCGTCGTGTTAAGTACTTGAAGCTTCACCGCAAGACGCACGATTCGTCCGATGAAGAGGAGGACAAGGAGGCTAGCGAGGGCGAAAACAGTGATATTCCAATCGATAGTGTTGGTAGTAGGATTGATCCGGTCCCAACTCCTAGTCGCCCTCGACGTCGACTTCGTCGTGCTGCAGAATCTGATGATGGCTCGGGATCTGACAGTGATAACGACCTGCTGATTGGAGGCAGTGGAGCTCGACCTGAGCCATCGCTTGAGCCTGCTGATGCTACCACTGAAAGCATGGGTGGGACTAATGGAGAGGAAGAAAGCGAGACCGAAGAGATGGACATCGGAGGAGAAGAGACCCAAGTCATCGACGAGTCTCAACCTGAAACACAGACCATTGACGCGGTTGCTGCCGACGTGGAGATGGCAAGCTCCGATGAAACAGCTCCAATGAACGAGACCGATTTGTTCGATCCGACTTCAGCAACTACAACGGGCGACGATACCGACATATTATCCCTTGACAATTCCCTGAAGCGTGGGCGAGACGATGAAGAAGGCGGTGGTGTTGAGGACTCCCCATCAAAGAAATTGGCGCGTGTGGAAAGTGAAAAGGAGACCACCCCTCCTACAGATGGCGCGGAGACTAGTCTGGACCACTCGATGATGCTTAGTTCACTTTCGTTTTCATTTGTGGGAATAATCGAGTGCATACAGTATCCACTAAATGATGCCTTCTTGTAAATCCGCTGCATCAGCGTCACCTTCGATCTCATTCGTGTCGTCGCTACCACTGACGTCAATGCGATGGGCACTAACAACCTCCGAAAAGCACTGCGTGCGAAGCAATGCCTCGTAAAATGGAAGCTCGTCGCTATCACGAGTCGAAAGGAACTGCGTCTCGTCAAATATCACGACCGATTCCTTTGTGTCTCCAACCACGAGGCACGCGCTTGAGTGTCCGTTCAGCAGCGCTGAGAAGAGATCGAGGCAGATGTTGCGGACTTGAGTATCAATACTGGCGCGACTAGTAGCTTGATGCTCGGGGTGAGTAGCAGTAGCCACTGAACCGAGCAAACCGCCACCAAGCGAGTCGTAGCGGTCGGCTTGAGGCGCTAACACCGAGTCTAACCGGCGCTTAGCAATCTCAAAGCAGCGAGGAAGATAAATGCGATCAGGCCCGCCATCCAACACATCGTCTGCGAGTCCAATTCCACGCCATGCGACCGATTGCGCTCCTACGTACTCGACAACACGGCGGTCGAGGTCCGCAACCAGATAGAATCCTCGTGTCGGTAAGTCGCTGCGTCGAGCATAGTCGCTGTGGATGCCCACAAGAATCGGCGTGGGGCACTGAAGGTACGACAGAAGTGGCTGCGGCAGCACTGGAGCGTACACATGGCACCACGAAAACGGTCGAAGCAGGTTGCGCACAGCCTCCGCACATGCGGTCAGAAGCGAGTACTGCCGAGATACAAACACCACACTGCATTCTAGCACGGCGCTCGCCAACAGCTGAAGAGTAGTAGCGGAGCCCAAGTGCTCAAAAAGTCTTGACACCGACACATCAACCTGTCCGGTAGCCAAACTGCCCACGGTCGGATCTTGAACACTGCTCACATCTGCAGTTGAACAAAGCGGTGAGGCGATCGTGATCGAACACGTCAGCACGATCGCGAGAGCTCGTCACATGGCGCTCGATAAGCACGCGCAGTGAGTCGACAAGTGGCAGTCGAGAGAGAAGGCAGATTCCCTTAGCGACGAAAAACTCTTCGTTTGTCAAGCCCATGCGCATCGGTTCGTACGTGAGATACACTGATCCGAACAGAAATCCATTCGGTCCACTCTGCTGGAACGCAAACAAGGCGTCATCCGGTCCGGGATCACTTGCCCCCGCGCGCTTGAGAAGGACTCGACTATCTGGAACAAGAAACGTCTTGATACGGCGCGACACGTCTTCAAATGACTCGGACGAACCGCTAGAGAACGAATTTTCGCCCACGTTCATAAGCATGAGCGTTGCTTCGGCCTGGACGCCCTCGTGCTTCTCTACAAATGTTGCAAACGTGACGATCCATTCGATCCGTGCACGCTCGATCGTGTCTGGACCAGACTCGGTAGCTATACCGGACACAGCAGCTTGCGTTGGGAGCTCGTAATGCGGCCGATAGTGCACCTGAAGACCCTCCGGCAGCTTGGTGAGACGAATAATGCTCTCTAAATTGAGCTCCACTTTTTCTTCCGAGTCGGAGCTGTCGTCCGATCCACTTCCACTGTCCTCTTCATCGATTGATCCATCGTGTGCGTTCGCTTGCCCATTACTGGCCTGTGCATGCCCGCTCTCGCCATCATCAAGAGCTCCGTCTTCCAAGCCATTGCTCTCTTGTGCAGTGCTAAAGTATTCAGCCGACGAGAAAGCTCTCGAAAGGAGCTTCGGTGGCGAGTCCTCCTTGCTGTCTTCCCTCCCCAGCTGGATCCGTGCATCTTGAAGCGCGACCTTGTACAAGTTGCTCTTCATAAATCGATCAAACCAGGTTGATCGCAGCATCACAAAGATTTCCTGCTGCGCCTTTGCGAACAGCACCTTCACTGCCGGCCACCTGCGCTTTGCCTTCCTGTTCGTTCTCACTCCCCGCCACGATCGCGTGTCGTTCAATGGCGATGTGCAAATCGTTTTTAGTGGCGAGTGTAATTGCCTGAGAGTCGCGCTGCGCTTTTGCAACCAGAACGTGCGCCAGTCTCCAAAACAGTGCACGGTCTCCAGCGTCCAAAACGCGCTTCAGGACATACTCAACATGGAGCCAGAAGTAGAGTTCAAAATGTTGCCGGCTCTGCATGAGGAAGAGGAGGAAGTAGTGAGCCGCTCGCGGCTGTTGCAAGATGCGCTCCATCGGCACTGCCTGCGTGTCGTTGCCGGTTTCAATCAGCATTTGGAGGTACTCGTCGCTTTTAAGGAAGCGCGGCATCTCCTCCCGTGTAAGGCGCATGTATGCGAGCTTCTGCACCGGGAAGAAGGCGTCAGGCGCTTTTCGCGGATCATCGATGCTGTCGCGCACGAGCTGCTCGAGCTCGGGGGTCAGCTCGAGCGTCGAGGAGATCTGAAACTCGGACGACGAGTCCAGGTACTTGTTCCAGATCTTGAGCGCCTGCTCGCGGCGCTTGTCTTCCCCCACGAGCTGAAGCTGCTCGAGCTCGAGGAGGAAGAGCAGCACCTGGTGGTACCCGGAGCTACTGGTCTCGTCGTCGTCATCGGTGCCGTCCAGCTGCTCCGTGTCAGTGGAGAGCCACCGCAGCAGGTACGGCAGCTTCTTGTTGTCCTTGACGATCTCCTTGAGCGTGAAGGGCACGTGGCCCTGCAGGCGCTGGAAGGACTCGCTCGGGAGTCCGAGCAGCTGGCGCTTCTTCTTCTTGTCGGCGTCCTTCTTGGCCTCAACGGTCCTCGCGCGGGCCCCCTCCCGCCGCTCCGTTTGCCGCGCGCGAGCCGCGGTTCCACTGGATCTTGTTGCCGCGGAAAAGCTTGCGCAGCTTGGAGCTGACGGGGAACGGATACGACGGGTCGCCCATGGCCGGCTTCTTGGGCAGCAGGTCGGCGGCGCGCGCCACGCCGACGGCGCTCAGCGACGGCCGCGTGGCCGGCGCGGGAGCCGGAGCGGGCGCGGGGGCGGGCGGCGGAGCAGCCGCAGCGGCCGCGGGCTCGCTCGGCGCCTTGTCCTCGCCGAAGAGCCACGCGTCGAGGCTCACGTTGCCGATGGCGCGCATGCCGCCGGCAGCTTGGGGAGTGAAGGAGAAGCTCGGCTTTTCTCACGGAGCGGGGGTTACGATATCATTCGTACCCATCAAACGCGTAACCCGCGGCACCTGCAGCAGACTGGAGATGGCGGACCGCGCCAAGGTGCTGGCGCTGTACAAGCGCATCCTGACGCTGCACAAGGCCAAGCTGGAGCCGCGCATGCGCGTGCTCGGGGACCAGTACGTCAGGTGGGTGCTGCGTCTCGGCGGTGACTCGGCGGCGGTCCCGCTGGCGGCGAGCTGACCGCGCCGCGATCGAGCAGGGACGAGTTCAAGCGACACAAGGACGCGGCGCCGAAGTTCGTGCCCATGTTCCTGCGCGAGTGGGAGCAGTACGCGGCGCTCATGGAGAACCGCAAGGACCAGGTGCGGCCATGGGTGGTTTGCCGGGTCACCCGGTCGGATACTGACGTGGTTGAGCGGTCTCCAGTTCGGCAAGGAGATGACCAAGGAAGAGCGCGAGCTGCTGGACGGCGAGCAGAAGCTGCGGCTCAAATCGCTCAAGGACGCCGCCAAGCTCGTCGGAGAGACCATTGTCTAGGCAACGACGGTAGCGGAACTATCTGGTCTAGCTGCCTGCGTCCAATGAAGCGAACCATACTGCGCAATGGTAGAATAGAATGCTCGTTGTTCGGTTGGTGGTGAGTTGATGCCACTGTCGCACCACCGGTGCACGCCTCTATTGCCTCGAATGGAGACTGCAGACTCACTGGGATAGACACCAGTCGATGACAGTGTCCAAGTGAGGAGCTTGTGGGTGCCACCTGCTCCCCAAATCATTGATATACCATGCGCACCGCCATGCTGTGTTGGTCGCGATCGCCGTGATGCCACCAGCCCTCCTCACTCTCCAGCCCTCCTCACTCTCCAGCCCACCTTCAGGTCGACACTACCATGCTCGCGCTCGCCCGAAAGTCGGTCGTCAAGCCCGTGCTGCTGCCATCACGACTCGCGACTCGCTGGAGCTCCTCGACAGTCCGCGAGTTCGACTATATCGTTGTTGGCGCGGGGTCTGCCGGCTGCGTGCTCGCCAATCGACTGACGGAAGATGGGAGCTCAAGCGTGCTACTCATCGAGACGGGGCCAGATGATCGCTCTCGCTGGGACTCGGCTCGCATCCACGTGCCCAGCGCCGTGGCTTACAACCTCTTCGACGACGTGTACAACTGGCAGTTTTCGACCGAACCGCAGCGCCAGCTTCACAACCGTCGTATCGAGTGGCCGCGTGGCCGCGTGCTAGGAGGCTCATCGTCCATCAATGCCATGGTCTACGTGCGTGGCCACCCGACATGACTACGACCAGTGGGCTCGCGAGGTCGGCAGTGATGCGTGGAGCTACGCCAACTGCTTGCCATACTTTCGCAAGTCGCAGACTCACGAGCTGGGCGAGGACGAGTATCGTGGTTGCAGCGGTCCGCTGCACGTCACTCGAGGAGTTCTCCGTGACGATCAACCGCTGTACCGCGCCTTCCTGGACGCAGGCAGACAAGCAGGCTACGTATGGACAGAGGATGCGAACGGATTCCAGCAGGAAGGCTTTGGCTGGACGGACGTGACGATCCACGGCGGAAAGCGTTGTAGCACAGCAGAGGCGTATCTCCGCCCAGCGGAAAGCAGGGCGAACCTGACGGTCATGACCGAGACCGTGGTCGACACGATCCTGTTTGAGGGAAAGACAGCAGTCGGCGTACAACTCAGCGATGGCAAGCCATCGGTCCGTGCTCACAAAGAGGTACTCAGAGTGCTGGAATATGTGATAGTGCTGTCGCGTGGGCTCACGTCGAATTGCTGCTGTCGTAGGTGATCTTGTCTGCTGGCGCCGTCAACACCCCGCAGCTGCTGATGCTTTCAGGAGTTGGTGACGCAGCACACTTGACAGCCAAGGGCGTGCCAGTTGTTCACCACCTCCCAGGAGTGGGCAACAACCTGAAGGACCACATCGGCATCTACCTTCAGTACAAGTGCAAGCAGCCTATCACGCTGTTCAACGCAACCTGGCGATTCCCACACAAGTTGGCAGCTATTGGCTGGGAGTATGCTATCAAGAGCTCGGGAATTGCCGCATCAAGTCACATGGAGGCTGGAGCCTTCATTCGCAGGTACGATCAAAATTCCTCCGTCGTAGCAGAGCACGCTGGCACTTCTTCTTACCTTTGGTGATACAAATAACAGCTCGAAAGGGAAAGATAAGCCAGACCTACAGCTCGTCTTCACCCCAAGCGCTGCTCAGGACCACTTCACACCCGGATACCGCCACACCATGACGGTGAGCTGCTCGCTGCTTCGCCCGCAGAGCAGCGGGTCGATTCGCCTTCGCAGTGCCGATCCCCGGGAATATCCTGTCATCGATCCCAACTATCTGGCTGTGCCAAGCGACCTGGCAGACCTGCGAACAGCAGTGAAGCTTGTTCGCGAGATCATGACGCAACACGCGTTCGACGAATTCCGCGGCGACGGTATCTCGCCTGCTGGCTCGGTCCAGAGCGACGATGATATCGATGAATGGGTGCGCGAGAATGCCTCAACCGTCTACCACCCATGCTGTACCGCCCGTATGGGTGAGGCAAACGACAGCGGTGCCGTCGTCGATTCGGAGGCTCGTGTGTTTGGTGTGGAGCGTCTGCGCGTTGTGGATGCCTCGATCATGCCCAGCATTGTGGGAGGTAACTTGAATGCCCCGGTCATCATGCTTGCGGAAAAAGCCGCGGACATGATCCGTGGCAAGACGCCATTGTCACCGTCGACAGCAAACGTGTACGAGACTCCGAACTGGAAAACCACGCAGCGGTAAGCAGCGGTATGCCATCATGCAGTAACGAATGAGCGCATGGTTGGATGATTGCAATTGTTTTGTGGTGTTTGATGGCAACAGCTTGCTTAACGCTAGTCGTAGCGCGACTTCTTGAGGCCGAGTCCGGCAACAAAGCCCTCGCCTGTAACAGCTCGCAAGGCTGAGCATCCATTGCAGCAAGGTAGCGTAAATCCCTCGTACCTTCTTTTCTGCCACTGTGCGGGTCAATGCGAGGCTTGCGCTCCATGGCCTTGTCGTGGAAGCCCAGCTTCTCGAGCTCCTCCTCCTGCATGAGCCCCCTGGGGTCCAGAACGCACGGTGAGTGGCCACAGCCACACAATACTGCAAGTGCGCCGCGCAGCCACGTACTTGTCCATGCGGCACTGGAGGTACTCGGCCGACAGGTGCTTGCACTCGATGTGCGTGCCGTCGTGCTCCTTCATGCACGCCAGGAACGCCTGCGCTCCGCCGTCAGTTTCCGAGGCCTGCAAGCGAGTCCCAGCGAGCACCGCCCGCACCTTCATAAAGGGCTTGCACTCGCCGTAGTGGTCCAGCGGGAACGAGCCCTTCTCGGGCGGCCGCTTGGCCGCCGACGGCGCCTGCGTCGCGTTCATGCTGCGCGGCTTGGTCGCTTCGATAGTGGATGTGGATGAAATGCCATTGCGTATTGCGTATATAGTCTATTTAATCATGTTTATAGCATATATAGACTCAGTGCTTCCGCGGTCGTAGCGCATATAGCCGCCACTTCCGAGTATCTTGGCCATGATCTCGCCCGTGGTGGCCGCGGGCATCGCGGCGGGCGCACTCGTGTTCGTGGGCACGCTGGCCGCCGTGTACCTGCTGCTGCGGTACGGCGGGTCCTTCGACCGCATGGCGCGCGAGGCTGCGGGGCTGCCGACCGCGCTGGGCGAGCAGAAGCCGCTGCTCTACGACGAGCTGCTGGCCACGGCGCGCGCGCTTCCTGCCCGGCCGGCTCCTCTGCGCGGCGGGCAGGTGCTCGAGGGGCGCGTTGTGCTAATGCGCGACTTTGAGGATGCGGACGCTGCGGCGCTTTTCGACGTTTCCAAGGGACAGCCGCGGTAGGAGGAGCTCCTCAAAACATTGCGACTCGGGCTCCATTGGTGACGCGTTAAACTGCATGACTCACCTAGACCCGGCGTCTACCGCGACATGGAGTTCGACGCAGACGAAATGATATGGAGACACCTGTCGGTCGGTCCCTTCGAGTCGCTGGAGGAGTTTCGACGCGAGTTTTCGCGCGATCGCAGTGACGCGCGCCAGTTCACACTGGTACGAGCATCTCGAGATGATTCATTGACCCCGAACTGACCTGATGTCGCAATGCATCTACCAGTGCGACCGCTCTGGAAAGTTCCCGATCGGTCTACTTACTCTAGGAGAGCATTCCCCCCGCGACCTCCGAGTGGCAATCGAGAGTTTGTGGCTCGTACCTGCGTTTCAAGGCTCGAGTGGCAGCAGCGACATCGACACGGCCGGTGCGCTGATTGAAGTGGTGCTATTGGTGCTCACGCACCTATTTGAGATCGGCTATCGGCGCGTGGAGTGGCGGTGCGACGGGCACAACGTGCGCGCGCGACGAGCAGGTCACTCGCTGGGCTTCGTGTTCGAGGGGGTGCTGCGAAAGCACCGAATCGTGAAAAACAGTAACTGCGACACCGTCGTCTTCGCCGCCATCAACAGCGAGTGGCCAGTCATGCGCGAGCACCTGGAGGCTCGCTTGCAGTCCATTGCCTCACGCACATCAAGCCCTGCGCCAAACTCCGAGGACAAGAAAACTCAGTAGCTTCAATAGTCGCAGACTGCAAACCAACAAACACGTCCACAGAAAAAAATGAGCCCACCCGCGCATACCGATGGCGCGGGTTGCAAGCTCCGTTTGCTTGTTTGGTTGCTGCTTCTGTTGGTGGTCTCTATTGGGAAAAGGAAGGCGCGACGACGGTAATGTGGGTGTCACCGGTATGCCGCTCAGGCCCGCCCGCTGCTCAATCAGTCTTCTCTCCAAGATTGCCCGGCTTCTCGCCTGTGCTACCCGATCGTCGAGCCTTGCGATACGCATCGCGGTCAATGAAGTAGACCTCGTCGTGCTCGAGCCAGTTGAGCAGGCTGAAGCTGTGGCGCGGGTGACGGCAAAGCCAGTGATAGGTCGACCACACTTGCGCCGTGATGTACACAGCGATGAGGACGTCCAGCGTGTAGTGGAGACGCGTGCCGACGATCGCAAACACGCCCATCGCAGTGCCAGCGTAGACGTAGTAGCGCACCATCCACAGCACGTAGCTGTAGCGACGCGTGAACGGCGTGTTTAGCTCTGAGCGCACACAGTACTGCATGCACACACAAAAAAGTTAGCACTTATCACATTGATGATGAGCATTGCAGTTCCGACGTACCGTCTTGACGAGCATGGCGCAGAGCACGAGGAACACGGCATGACCGCTAAAGATCATATCACCGCACGTGATGTGCTGCGACGGACGGATGAGCACCTTCCACGCCCGGAAGATGGCCCTGCGAAGTCAACCGTCAGTCAGAGGCTTGTTGTGTGGAAGGCAAACAATGACGCTAGACGCTAGACGTACTTGGGGAAAATGGGCAAGGTCTTGTACACGCCTCGTCCGTCGTCGAACTGCGAGATGCACAACGGACTCGCGTCGGGTAGCGACGTGACTGCGACGCAGCACGCGCGCATGAGATTGATCACGGCGAAGATCGCACAGAAGCGGCGAAGGATGAGCAGGCGCTGAGGCATCAACATTGCGGAGTTAGATGGGTCAGGATTAACGCAGATGACGCAACGTACGCGAGGGTGCAGGATGAGGAAGATGGCGGAGACGGTGCCGACGGCCCCAATGAACTCGTCGGGCAGGTCGAACCACTCGATATAGATCGTCTGGCCGTAGATCTTGGTCATGACGAACTTGAAGAGATCGTGGCCAAGGTCAGGTAGCGTCTTGCTGCTGGTCGGCTGGCTATCGAAGTCGAGGATGACGACGTTGGGCGTGCGCCAGCCCGCGATGACAGCCGCGAGCGTGTTGAGGTAGCTGGCGACGGCGAAGACCGAGAGCGAGAAGGCAAGTCGCGAGAGGTAGGCGTAGCTGAGCATCTCGGCGATGAAGCCCTGGCGGCCCGAGTGGTCGATCGCGCGGCCCTTGATGTACTGCAGGTTCTCCTCGACACGCGAGCGCTGGTCGGACACGTAGTCCTGCAGGTTCTTGCGGAACGCGCGCGCCATGAAGGCCGCGACGACGCCCACGAGCAGCAGCGCGGCCGTGACGAGGATGAGGAAGCCCGACGGGTCGAACGCCGACACGGGCCGCATCTTGATGGCGTAGAAGTGCGAGGTGAAGTAGTCGGTCCAGCTGCCGCCCGCCGTCGTCGCGTCCATGGTAGCTGCTTCTGCTGCTGCTGCGACGAGCGCTCGCTCACTGAGTGGCAAGTAGGCGGTAGCGATCGAGAAGAGGAATACGCCGACGCTCGACGGTTTCGATAGCGGAAGAATGCAACACGTTCAGTGTCGTCGCACTCCCCCTTCGAGCGGCTACGTCAGGTTGGTGGCGCCAAGGCACCGCTCTCGCCACCGCCGGGAGCCGCTCCGATTTTGCGCGGAGTTCAACGTTGCTGCTCACGGCAAGGTGCTGCCGCCCTCGAAAAATGGGCAATGGCGGCGTCCGCTACGGCCTCTGCCACTGACGCGGTGCCCGTCCACATCGCTCGCGAGTGACGTGGGCGAGCGCCACGCCGCCACTCGCCGCCGCGCGCCTTCCGATGGTCAGACTCGCTCGAGTCCTTGGCCGCATTTTTCTTGCGATCAACGGCAGTCGGTGGCAGCAGCCTCCAGCACCACATCACGACGTCGTACTTGGTGTGGCGCAGTGTGGTTGGGCCGTTTTGCGCGGGAAGAGCCAAAGCCCGAGTCAAGGAGGCGGCCATGGCGTTCGTGGAGGCCGTGCGTGTGGCGACGCCCGAGATCCGCTGGCACTGCGGGCCCACGGGGCTCAACGAGGCCGTTCTCTCGCTCGATTTCCTGCCGGGCAGCGACTCGCAGCGGCGCGTGCTGGCGACGGGCGGGGCCGACAAGGAGATCAAGCTCTGGCGCGTGACCGGCGCCGTCAGCAGCGCAGCAGCGGCGGCGCCCGGCGACAGGAAGAAGGACAAGCAGACGGGCGAGGCGCTGGGCGAGGCGCCGGTCGAGAGCAGCGTGCGCGGGCTCGAGTTCGTGTTCAGCCTCTCGGGCCACGACCGCAGCGTCAACTGCGTGCGCTTCTCGCCCAACGGCGCGTTCCTGGCGTCGGCGAGCGACGACACGTCCATCATCCTGTGGGGAAAGCCCAAGACAGCCGACGACACTTGGTGCTGGGACACTATCTCGTCACTGAGCGACGTCTCGCGCACAATCCTCGCCTGTGGGCACAAGGGAGACATCACGGACCTCGCATGGTCGCCCGACTCGGCTTACCTGTGCTCCACGTCGGTCGATAACCGCTGCGTCATCTGGAACGTTGACAAGGGTGACGTCGTCGAGCGTCGCAAGGATCACACGCAGTACGTGCAGGGCGTCGCGTGGGACCCACTCAACGAGTTCCTCGTGACCGAAGGCAATGACCGCACGTGCCGTGTGTACATGCTCGGGGGATTCGCTGGCGCCCCCACTGGCAAGAAGCAGTCTCGCAAGCTGACATGTGTGCAGACCATCAAGACACGCGAGTTCCCGAGCGACAAGAGCTCGAAAGCTCAGTCTGCCTCCACTGAGAACGAGGGACCTCACGGTCAAGAGGGGGAGCAGAGAAAAGAGGGTGAGGCCACTGGAGAGCATCCACTGCCGCCGCCGCCGCCAGCAAAGCACCGTATGTTCCACGATGACACGTGCCCGGCGTTCGCGCGTCGGCCTGCTTGGACACCGGATGGAAATTACTTGCTCGCTCCGACCGGAACATTCCGCGCAACGCCGTCAACATCCAAATCCTCGGCAGTGAATACGGTGTACGCGTTTGCCCGTGGCGACATGAGCGTCCCAACGCTGCATTTGCCAGGCCACGACAAGGCGTCACTGGCGGTTCGCTGTAGCCCACTCCTGTACGAACTTCGTCGAACCTGATGCAAGTGATCTGACCCCAAGCGACAGCAAGAGCGATGAAACCAGTCCAAGGGACGTGAATTCCTCGGCATTGATGAACTTCTTTCAGACGCCGTATCGGTCCGTCTTTGCGGTCGTGACGCTCAACGCAGTTGTGCTCTATGACACCCAGGTTTGTTCAAATATTGTGCATACATCGGGATGTTCTGTTGCAACGGACCATGACGTAATATCGTCAAATGTGAACGACAGCAAATGCATCCAATCTGCACATTGAAGGATCTTCACTACGCAGATCTGACGGACGCGAGTTGGTCAGCGGACGGGCAGATGCTGAGTGTATCATCCATGGACGGATACCTATCGTTTATCCATTTCGCTCCGGGCTTCTTTGGCAATTGCATCACAAGAGAGCGTACGTTCATATGTATGGAGGAGGCAGGTGTGGACGTGATAACTTACGCGGCTCTTGTCAATCGTTTAGAGCAAGCGGAGCTGAATAATGCGAGGATGAGGCGCATGTTTGCCGTGCACAAGAAGACTCGCAAGAAGCCTGTTAAGAATCAGCCCTCGGGTTCGAATGGGTCAGCTACCCCAGGCAGTGACACAACTGCACAAAAGCCCGCAGCGCCTGTGGCAACCCCATCAACACCAAATGTGCTGACTGTTAAGCGGAAGAAGTCTCCGACACCCGCCGCAGAGCAAACCCTGACAAGGACTCTACGTCCACGAACCACCAGCCTGCAGCAGCAACTACCTCGTCTCCAAAGGATGATGCTGGTGGCGTGAATGTGCTGCAAGTGCGAAAAAAGCGAAAGATCGCGCCGACAGCAGTGCCGCCAGCTAGGTGTGGCCGCTGCGACTGCTACTCCCCCAGCAACGAATGGCGGCAGCACAAACAGGCGTTGCTCAGGCATCAAGTGACGCCCCGAACACGGGCGAGCAGCAGAATGAAGACGAAGAGATGGGAACATATGACAACCCCGTCGAGCTGTGAGGCAGGCGGTGATAACGAATAACCCGATTGTATGGATTCTGTGGGCTGCCGTTGAGGATCCACACGCCCGCACGCTTGCTTTCACGTTCTAGACTAGCCCCTTGTCCATGCCAGGTAGCTCAAAGGCCTTGATGGTCTTGAAGAAAAGGAAGTAGCCGTACGCAGCGCCGAGTCCGCCGAGCAGCAGGATGTTGACCCAGTGAAGCACCGAGTGGCTGTCGGGCGAGGAAAGCTGCGCGCGCAGCAGCGCCAGCGCCTGCATGCAGAAGCAGGCGCAGTAGGCCTGGCAGAAGGTGCGCCGCACCAGCGCGTCGCTCACGAGCCGCGTTCGCCACACCATCCACGCCTGCGCGAGCGTCAGCGCGCCTGCGTTTGCATGTGAGCATCCTGTCCATCGAGAGGATCCCTCCGGAGCGGAACGCACCATACAGCCGCACGAACTCGTGCGCCAGGTGCGTGTTGTTGGCGGCGCCCAGGATCGGCGACAGCAGTGAGTGCGGCGTGCAGAAGCACAGCGCGCCCGAGAGCACGGCCACGGCCGCGTGCACGAGGAAGAGCTGGTCCAGCTGCCGCCGCACGCTCTGCATCGCTCTCTCTCCACGTGTTGCAATGCGCTCGAGGTGCAAGTCAGAGGAGTTGGATGGCAAAAGTCGTGGCTTCGAGATCGCGCGTGTCGGACTGACGTACCCACAGGACACCTACTTTTGTTAAAAAGACCCCGCAACGCGACTCGGCTCCACGTTCGGAAAAGCTCGACGAGATGGCGCGCAGTCTGGCGCTGCTGCTGGGGCTCGCGCTGGGGCTCGCGGCGCCGCTGGCGTCGAGCGCGCTGCACGTGACGGTGCCCAAGGGATCCAGCGAGTGCTTCTCAGTGACCGCGGACCTGGGCAAGCACGGCATCTCGCTCAACTACGAGGTGCTGCGCGGCGTGGCCGAGGGGTTGGACGGCGAGCTGCGTGACGGCGCGGGCGCCGGTCGTGTACAGGAACGCGGGCGTGGCCGGCCGGTACACGGGCGAGGTCGGCGCGCCAGGGGAGCACACGGTCTGCTTCCGCAACGAGCGCGCGCCGGTCGGCGACGTCGTGGTCGGCTTCTCCTTCCACGCCGACGACCCGAGCCACGAGGTGCTCTCGAACGCGGACGCCACCAAGATCAGTGCGTCCACCGCTTCGAGTGTGGTTGGTGCGCGGTGGCGGGGCGCTAATGCTCGTGCTGTTGCGCCACAGAGCAAGTGCAGGAGCTCGAGGACCTCGTGTACGACTTGTCCGTGAGCCTGGACACGGTCAAGGACACGCAGGAGTACATGAAGATCATCAAGGAATACCACAACCAGCGTACGTGGGATAGCTGCTGCGCGAGCAGCATGCCTGCAGGCAGACTGACCTTCTCCTCGTGCCGCAGTCATCACGAGCACCCACAGCCACATCATGTGGTGGGCCTGTCTGGAGGCCGTGGTGCTCACGGCCGTGGCGCTCACGCAGATCTCCTTCCTGCGCCGCACGCTCGAGGTGCGCCGCGTGCTGTGAGTCCTCCCCGGCCCGCCTGCCGTAGCTGTCCGTAGCTGCTCGCTCGCTTCAACATGGCCCGTAAACTACCTCCATTGCGTAAAATTACCGTCATTGTTGAGCCCCTCCTCCCCCACCACAAGCGCCACCATGAGCCGCGCGGTGGACGCGCTGCGTGCGCGCGGACTGCTCGCTGCCGTCACACAGCCGGACGTGGGGCGGTCGCTGGACGCGCTGGTGGCGGCGGCCGCCTCCTCGGCGCGCGCGCCCGCCGTCTACTGCGGCTTCGACCCGACGGCCGACTCGCTGCACCTGGGCAACCTGCTGCAGGGCATCGCGCTGCGCCACTTCCAGCGCGCGGGGCTGCGGCCCATCCTGCTCGTGGGCGGCGCCACCGGCATGATTGGAGACCCCAGCGGCAAGTCCGAGGAGCGCGTGCTGCTCTCGGACGAGGCCGTCGCGCACAACGCGCGCCAGCTCGTGCGTGGCCTGGCCCCAGTGCTCGACTTCGACTGCCCGCGCACCGGCGCCACAGTGCTCAACAACGCCGACTGGCACGCGCGCATGTCGGCCGTCGAGTGGATGCGTGACATCGGCCGCCACTTTCGCGTCAACGCCATGCTCGCGCGCGAGAGCGTCAAGAAGCGCCTCGAGTCCGACCAGGGCATCAGCTTCCTCGAGTTCTCCTACCAGCTCTTCCAGGCCTACGACTTCCTGCACCTGCACCGCGCGCACCAGTGCGTCGCGCAGATCGGCGGCAGTGACCAGTGGGGAAACATCACGGCTGGCTGCGATCTCGTGCGCCGCACCGAGGGCTCTGTGCGTCGCTCGCTTCCTCGCTCTGGCTGTTGAGAGGTTCGGCACCTAACACTTCTATTGCATCGGCATTTGGACAGGAGGTATTTGGTATCACGCTTCCACTGCTGACAACCGCTAGTGGTGAAAAGTACGGCAAGTCTGCGGGCAACGCCGTCTGGCTCGACTCCAAGAAGACCTCTGTGGTACATGGTGCCATTGCTCCGACGAGAAAGCACCCCGATCTGAACTGACATCATCTGCTGTCGTTGGTGCGCACAGTTCGACTTCTACCAGTACTTCCTGCGTGCGGATGACCGCGATGTGGAGCAGCTACTGAAGAGTTTCACGTTCCGTGAGGTGGACGAGATCCACGAGATCTGCCGCGAGCACGAGAAGGCACCTGAGAAGCGGGTTGCTCAAAAGGTGCTGGCTGAGGACATGACAGTCACGCTGCACGGGACAGACGGACTGCGAGCGGCTCTTGACGCAACCGAGATGCTCTTTGGCAAGCAGTTGGCACCGCTTACAGCCGACCAGGTGCTGTCGATGGCAGGAGATGCACCGCTAGCTGTACTCTCGACGGCCGACGTCATGAATCAGCCCCTAGTGGACTTGGCTGTCCGAATTGGCGCGTCTCCGTCTAAGGGTGAGTCGGTTACAACGCTTGGAATTGATCCATCGGATGGCTGACTCTATTGTATCTACTACGATTCTATTTCAGCCGAGTGCCGTCGTTTGATCAAGGGTGGTGGCATGTACATCAACAATGTCCGCGTCGAGGCGGAGTCGCTGCGAGTTGATTCGTCGATGTTGCTAGATGGAAAGCTCTTTTTGCTGCGTACGGGTCGTCGCAACAACTTCATTGTCCAAGTTGAGGACGATTAGTCGAGTTATCAACAGTGGTGAACGCATTTTGCCTTCAGCGAGTTTTACTGAATAGCATTCTTCCAATAGGATATGTGCTGCTCATGGAGAAGAATCTTTAGTACGTCCGTCGCGCGCACAGTGCCAACATCCTTTTGGTCGGATGCTCGTCGAATGAGCAGTCGTCTCGTCTGATGTTCTACCATCATGCGAATTGCTTGTGCGAGCGTTGCGGTTGGCGGCAGCGAGATATACTTAGTAAGTGCAGAATTCATGACTGATGCGGATTTGGCGATGCCATCTCTCATCAAGCTGGTTAGTAGTGGATACGAAGATATTCCTTCAGCTCCGCCACCTAGTCGTTTCCGTGTCGCCAGGAACGTATCTCGAAATGCCTCAACGCTAAGCAATTTCGAATCTTGTACGGTGATTCCGGAGAGACAAAGGGCTCTTCATCTCTGCGAATGCGTCGCTGAGTGTCATTGAAGACTCTGAGACTTGGGCTGGCGCATAGAAGAGTTGGGGGAAGGCTGTCAAAGGCCGCAAATGCTTGTCGTCTGCAAGCAAACAAAAATGTCGTCTCTAATTAGCGATAATCTCATTGCGATTGGCTCAAAGAATCTTACTCAGAAGTAAATGATCGAGCTCGATCCACTGAAGCACATCGATATCTTCGATTGACCCGAGAACATCGACTGAGGTGTCATCGCTATTGGCCTTCGTGAGTCGAGAACCTTGATTGGCAAGAGATGATAACACTGATACAGCATGTTTTCCGCTTGCAAGAAGTAGCACAACGTCAAAGAATGGAAGCTCTTCGTCAATGCATTGCCTGGAAAAGAAACTCGAACGCCTGGATATTCTTGCTCAGAGTCTCCACCACCTCGCTTAAAGGAGCATCACTGACTTCGCGGACAGCCCGCTCGATAAGTGAGTGCCGCTGGAGCCTTTGGTCACGCTGGATCGCTGCAGAAGCGACATCGCTGGCAAGTTCTTCAAGTATGTGAAGATAATACCTGTAAAAGCAAAAATGATCAGTATGCACACGAAGCTAGATAGTTTGGCAACTCAAAGGGGAGTCCTACGCCAGGAAGTGACTGATTGTAACTGTCGTAAGCTGTGCATCTATTGGATCTCGTGAGAGTAACACGAAGGAGTCGTCTTGTGCCAACTCTTCCAGCGCGAGTGCGAAGGTTGTCGCATCAGACAGATACACTCGAGGTGGTTCTTTTCGCCAAAAGAACGGATAGTCGCCAGACTGTGTGCCAACGATAAGGTCAATTCATGAATTCATGATGCCGGGTGTTGACAGGTTCTACGCACTCGCATTTCCCAAAGCACAGAGCTCTGGAGGTAAGGCTGGAGAAACTTGAACGAAGCTCGTTTTGGAGATTGCTGCCCATTAGTAGGTGGACCACGCCTAGCTACCAATGGTTCCGCTCGGTTTTCTGGCGCTGACGCAGCGTGTCTATAAACTCTACCCACGATCTCGTGATGGTTAGCTCCAATTTGGACGAGATACTTACCATCACGAAAAGAGCCCGACTGCTCACCTTGGACACTTGTGTTGATCTCATGAAGCGCACCACTAATTTGAGCGTCTGTGAAGCAGGCATCAAATACCTCCCGAACAGTGTCCAGCTTGTCCGGACTATCGCTGAAGAGCGTTTTCTGGCGGCAACGGCGTCACACAGTCAGCAATCACTTTTAGGGTGTGAGTCGCCAACTGAAACACGAAACCTCTAGGTGCACAATGAGATTGCTGTCTCTTGAAAGAGTTTCGGACGACCCAGCAAGCCGAGAAACACTCGCCGGTCATGTCTAAAAGCAACATTCGCTTGGATTCGGGTGTGAGTCGTCCGGCAGGATCCGCATACAGCCGCAAAATGAAGTCCATTTTGCCTCGCAGATCCGCGCGCATGAGTAGAGCGACGCAGCAGAAAACGTGGTGTGCAACGGCAGTTGGAGGCGCACTTGAGACCTGAAAGAACCGAAAGTGCTGCTCTGTGTCTGCAACAAGCATACCAAAGATCTCGTCGAATTGAGGCAGCTGTACTCTTCGAGGGTAGGCTGTTGGCTTTGAACCCATCCGAAGACGAAGCTGGCGGAGTTGTCGCTGGAGACTGTCCTCTTGACCGCCGTTGGGCTCTCGCTCCTTGTCGCCTGTCTGATCTAGTACACTAGCAATGCCACTTTCATCGTCGTCGACTAAGCTAGCGCCTCGAAAGATGGCTGCACATTCGTCTAGCGCCGCTCGACCGTGTGGGATGTATTCGCCTAGCAGCTCCTGGTGGTCTGTATTGACAGCAAATCCATTCGACGGCCGAGAGGAGCTCGACTGGGCCCCCATTGCTTCCCGCCCTGCGGTGTCAGAAGAAGCTGACCTCGTCGTGGTTCGCTACGTTGGTTCTGCCGCTATTCTTGACGATCCGAATGGGGATGAGTGGGACGTCGTTTGCCGTGGCATGATTTGACCAAGCCAATCGCGCACGTTGGTTTCCTCTCGCCTTGCGTACGTCTCATTTGGAGATTTGCCTCGACAGCGCCATGGTGTCCGAGTCCAGCCCGCTGCTAGAGCATGGGAAAGAGAGGAAGGCTCCGGCGTTCACCGGCAGCTCCTCGACGTGGGTCGAGTTCCTCAGCCTGACGTCCATGGCGGCGCAGGTCAGCTTGGCCACGCTCGCTCGCATCGCGCTCACGTCGATCGACGCTATTTTCCTCGGGCACCTGGGCGTCAAGCAGCTTGCAGCCGCCTCTCTCGCCCAAGTGTGGACTAGCCCGCCCCTCATGGCCGTGTGGGCGTCCGCGTCGGCCCTCATCACGGTGAGACTAAGCAAGTTGTTGCGACGTCGTGTTCCGTCTGCCAACGTTGTATGCGAGACAGCTCTGCGGACAGTCGTGGGGCGCCAACAACCGCGAGCTCACGGGCGTGTGGCTCCAGTTCGGCCTCATCATCGTCGTCGTGCTGTCGATCCCCGTGTTTGTTTGGTACTGGTGCATTGGGTACGTGCTCGAGTACTCGACCGACGACCGCGAGGTGATCGAGCTCTCAGCGCAGTTCGCGCGTGTGCTCTCCGCCTCCATCCTGCCGTCGCTAGTGTACTCGTGCCTACGGTGAGCTTGCCTTGATCTGTTGTACTGCAGCGTGCGCTCAAGAGTCTCATGCATTCACTGCTTGGACAGACAATACTTCCAAGCCATGGGGATCCTCCTCCCGACGACGTTTGTCGGTCTCGCATCTATCGGGGTGGCGATCACAGGCAACTACTTCTTCATCTACGGCGGACCGTTCAGCTGGGCTGGTCTCGGCTTCATCGGTTCTCCGCTGTCGACCGTGGTTGCTTCCTGGTTCCAGCCTTGCGCTATGATAGCATACTGCTGTGTCTACAAGCGTTATCACGAGCGCGCATGGGGTGGCTGGAAGCGGTCAGAGCTCACTGTGTGTCGGCTTCGCGCGTTTGCAGAGATCGCGGGCCCAATTGCGTGCAACAGCTTCGCATCCAATCTGGCAAACGCTCTCATATCTCTCGTCGCGGCCAGGCTTGGGGCGGAAGCGATTGCTGGAAACGCAGTTGTCGCTGGAATGTGGGGCATGTTGTGGGCTCTCTTCTGGGGGTATGGGTGCGCTACGCAAGTCCGTGTGGCCAACTATCTGGGAGCTGGACAGCCCCACCACGCACAACGGGTCGTGGTGCTTGGGTTGATTTGTACCATCAGCGTCGTTTCTGTGCTTGCTGTGGTTACAAGCGCCTACGATGCTAGCGTCGTGGGGATCTACACGAACAACGCATCGCTGTTGGCTACCTGTCGCCGCGTGCTGCCGGTGTTTGTCTGTGCGTTCGTCGTCGAAGCTATCGAGATGGTATTTTCTGGTGTGCTCACGGGGATGAGGTATGCTGCTGTGTCGTTGCTACAGCAGAGAGTGCATAACTGATGTGTTGTGTGCCTATGTTGCACAGTTTGGTGCGTGTTACCATGATAACGAGCATTGCAGCCACGTGGTGCGTCAACCTGCCTACAGCGTACATCGGAGGTTCGTCAAACTCAAACAGCGAGTGCTACGCCAAATACCATTCGTGCCAACTCACACTGTCGTGCACTGCAGGGATTACAATGGGCTTGGGCTTCCCCGCGCTCTGGTACGGTGTGCTCGGGATGGAGATCTTCAAGCTAGGGTCCTACTCGCTCGCGCTCTCTCGCGTGCGCTGGGACGCCATGGCGGCGCGCGCGATGAGCGCAATGCAAGCCGCCCCGGAGGAGACCGCGGCGGATGTGGAAAAGTCGGCTGTCAACTACATCACGGCGGTCGTGGGGTCTCGGCCCACGGGCTACATCGCCGGCTTGCCCGAGCCGCGCACGCCGCCCATGTCGACGCCCTACTCCCGGCAGAAGCGCTTCGCGCGCATCCAGCGCCGCTGCTCGTCGCACGAGCCACCGCCGTCGCCCTCGGCCTTTGGCGCCCTCGCCCGCGGCAGCGTGCGGCCGCTCGCGGGCTCGGCGTTCGAGGCGTGAACCACTTCAACTTTGGACGCGCGTGTAGAGTACACTGTGGACTGTAGGTAATACAGACTCTATTATGGTTGGCTGAAATAGGCGTCTTGGTGCTCTCATTGGCGGAAAAGCGCGCTAGAGGCGCCGCCACTGGAACTGCCACACTCGAGGCGCCGAGCGCCATGGCGGACGAGCATGCGCCGGGCAAGCGCGCGCAGCGGCTCGAGGCCAAGCGCAACATGTACCTGACGAGCACGGAGAAGGTGACGGTGCACCGGCGAGGCGTGGGCAGCCGCGCGGCGTCCTCCTCCTCTGCGGCTGCGCAGTGCCAGAAGTGCCTGCAGCCCGGCCACTGGACCTACGAGTGCAAGAACGAGCGCGTGTACCTGCAGCGCGCGTCGCGCTCGCAGCAGCTGCGCAACCCGAAGCTGCGCCAGCCGTTCAACCGCGATCGCCCGCCCGAGGACGTCGAGGCTGAAGCGCTGCGGGCAAAGGACGCGGGTGAGAAGAAGCCCAAGAAGGGGAAGAAGGTGCGCAGCGAGGACAAGGACGGCAAGGAGAAGACCGCCAAGCGTCGGCACAGGAAGCGCCGCGACAGCAGTAGTAGTAGTAGTAGTAGCAGCAGCAGCGACTCGTCGTCGGACTCTTCCTCCTCTTCGTCGTCGTCGGACGACTCGTCCTCCGGGTCCTCGTCAGGCAGCGACAGCGGATCTGACAGCGACAGCAGCAGCTCGTCCTCCTCGTCGTCAGGAGCCGACCGCCGACGCCGCAAGCGCCGCCGTAGGGACTAGCTATCTACTGCTGGGAAACAAGAAACGCAGATAACACTAGACCACTCATGGCAAATGCATATCAAGCGCGACGACGTGTCGGTATCTTTTTGTTTTCGTTTTGTTATTCGTCGTTACCGGCCGAAGGCTCGGCCCCCGCATCTTGATCGGAGCAGCCACGTCGGTCTTCGTCTTGCCCAGAGCAGCGACGATAGCCGCAGTGATGATGCCGCCTTTAGCTTTCAGCGACGTCGGCACTCCCCGTCCTGGCTTCTCTGCTCACGCATGGATCCACTCGCGCGCTTGAATGAATTTACCAGGAGGCGCCAAAGTCCGACTTGGGATGGACGAAGAGCTCGTAGTCCCACTTGGTGTCGATCTTGACAGGCTCGGCAATCGTGACACCCTCCGCGTCCACCTTGGCGAACTGGATGCGGTTGATGGTCCGGCAGTCGCGGTAGAAGCACACGCGCATGCACTCCTCAAGGAGCTTGCGCGCGTCCTCCTCCGACATATTGGGCACCCAGTGGTTGCGCAACAGCGGCATGCCGAGGTGGTGGCCGAAGCCCGTGGCGAGGAAGTCGCCCTCGAAGGCCAGGCCGATCATGGACACCTGTCCGAGGAACGGCGCCTTGGTCTCCGGGTGCAGGCCGCCGACGACGACCGTGTTCCACAGCGGGTCGAACTTGTTGCGGCGGTGGTAGAGCAGGCGCTGCAGGTAGTGGTAAATCTCGGGCGCACTCGTGTCGCAGCCGTCATCCTGGTTGAAGTCGTACAGCTCCAGCTCGCCAAGCTTGTCCTGGATGTGCTGGAAGTCGCTAAAGTCGCCGCCTGCTCCGATGAGCGTCGAGTTGTGCACCGACGTGAGGCGGCGCTGGTCCGTGAAGCGCGCCAGCGAGCCGTACGAGCCGAGCGTGTCGGCCGCCATCAGCACGCCGCCGCTGTACTTGAGCGCAATCACCGACGTGCCCGTCACGATGGGCGACTGCGTGCGCTGCCGAGCCCCGTCCATCTGTCTGTCTGCTTAGTGCTGCCGGGTGCCTTGTCGCTCGCGGGTCTGCTCGTCGGCTGCGCTCGCGCTCGAGTCTGCTCCTGCGTCGCGAGATCCTTCGCGTGCTCGATCTTTTTGCGAGGGGGAGGGAGAAAGGTGGCGGTCCCTCGCGTCCCGAATCAAGGCGGGGATTATCCCGTGTGAAAATGTCGTAGCGAGGGATCGCCGACTCACTTGAGCAATGTAGGCACCGATCCACGCGTCGTCGCCATAGTGAAAGCAAGAAGCGATCTAGTCTTCTAGAAGGTGACTGAGCCACGTCACCTTCAACCATTTCCAGGTTTCCCTGCGACCGAACAAGTAGACGAGCCGAGGCGATGAAGGTGGCGACCCTCGTGCGGCTCGGCGCGGCCGCGCTGCTGCTGCCGGTGGCTCCGTTGGCTGCGGCCGAGAGCTCCGAGGCGGTGGACGCCGCTGCCGACAAGCAGGCCAAGGTGCTCGAGATCTCCAAGGACGGGCTGTTCGTCGAGACGTTCGAGGGCGAGGAGCTGTTCGACGGCTCGCGCTGGTTCAAGAGCCGCCACGAAAAGTACTCGTCACAGGAGGTGTCGGTCGAGGAGTACACGCTCGAGGCGGCGCACGTGACGCCGGACCGCGGACTCGTGCTCGACAAGCCCGCCAAGCACTACGGACTCGCGGTCAAGCTCGACGAGCCCATGCGTCTGGACGGCTCGCCCGAGCGCCCCGAGCTCGTCGTGCAGTACGAAGTCAAGCTGCAGAAGGGACTAAACTGCGGTGGTGCCTATGTCAAGCTGCTGCGAGCGCCCGAGGAAGGGCGCAGAGTCCGCGGACCTGTCGGCTTTCAGCGACTCCACACCGTTCGTGGTCATGTTTGGACCCGACAAGTGTGGCTCCAGCGACAAGGTGCACCTGATTTTTAACCACAAGAACCAAGTCTCGGGTGAGTACGAGGAGAAGCACCTGGAAAAGGCGCCGCGCATCAAGACCGATAAGGACACGCACTTGTACACGGCCGTCATCCGCGACGACAACTCATTCGAGGTGTTCGTGGACCTGAAGTCGGTCTCGAACGGCACGCTCTTCGACAACTTCTATCCGCCAGTCATTCCGGACAAGGAGATTGACGACCCTGAAGACTTCAAGCCCGATGACTGGGAGGAAAAGCCGCAGATTCGCGACCCGGACGCCGTGAAGCCCGATGACTGGGATGAAGACGCACCCGCTCGCATCCCCGACGAGGAAGCCGTCAAGCCTGAGGGATGGTTGGACGACGAGCCGGCGACGATCGATGATCCGTCTGTGCAGAAGCCCGAGGACTGGGACGACGAGGATGATGGCGACTGGATTGCACCTCAGATCCCGAACCCCAAGTGCGAGGACGCTCCTGGCTGTGGGGAGTGGGTCCAACCCACGAAGGCGAACCCCGCGTTCAAAGGCAAGTGGCATGCGCCGCTGATCCGCAACCCGAAGTACAAGGGTGAGTGGGCGCCGCGCAAGATCCCAAACCCGAACTACTTTGAAGACGCGCACCCGGCTCGCTTGGACGCGATTGGCGCGCTTGCCGTCGAGGTCTGGACCATGTCTGAGGGCATCACGTTCGATAACTTCTGGCTTGGCTACGACTTGAAGAAAGCCAAAGAGTTTGCCGAGCTTACATGGCTGCCAAAGCACGAGATCGAGGAGGTAGAACAAGCAAAGAAGAAGAAGGCGAACAAGCAGGATGACAGTGTGTGGGACGCGTACGCTACTGCTTTTGCAGAGTACGCCCAGGAGAACCCTGTTGTTGCGATCGGCTCGGTCGTTGTTGTGGCAATTCTGACGACCCTGATCGCCTTTATGCTGTGCTGCTCGAAGCCGTCTCCTGCTGCTGTCCCGATTGCTGACAAGAAGGCTGGGAGCGGCTCCGAGTCGGACAAAAACAGCGAGGACAAGGCTGCTGACAGTGACGACAGCGGCAGCGAGCGCAAGTTGCGCCAGCGCAAGAAGAAGGCTCCCATGGTCAAGGACGACTAAGGCGATATCGTATTCCAATAGCCAAGCTTTCGTTTTTCCCATGGATGACGTGTGTTTAACGCTGACTAGTCTGCCAGTTTGGCGATTCGTAGACAGGGACGTGCTCAGGCACGAGAGGCTTGTTCCCAAGGACCATGTCGGCGGCCTTCTCAGCCATCATGATGGTTGGCGCGTTGAGGTTGCCACTCACCACGCTCGGCATGATAGACGCATCGATGACGCGCAGGTTGCGCAGCCCGTGCACCTTGGCCTCAGGGTCAACGACGCTGGTGGCGATATCGACGCCCATGCGGTTGGTGCATGCCGGATGAAACGACGTCTCGGCCTTTTCGCGAATCCACGCGTCGATCTCATCGTCCGACTGAATATTGCGAGTTGGCGACAGCTCCTCGCCGCGGAACTCGTCGAAGGCTCGCTGGGCGAAGAGCTCGCGCGTGAATCGGATGCCTCGTCGCATCTTGATACGGTCCTCTTCGGTCGACAGGTAGTTGGGCTGGATGACCGGGTGCTCTCGCGGATCGGTGCTGCGCAGCTTGAGGTATCCGCGCGACGTGCACTGCAACGGTAGGCAGCTCGCCTGGAAGCCGTGGAACATTGCCATCTCGAGGTTGGACTGGAGCACACCTGGCAAGAAGTAGATTTGGAGGTCTGGACGCTCCACTCCCGCAGCACTACGAGCAGCATGGTTGCGTGTCAGTAGCTAGTAGAAGGATTGCTGACGGGGAAACCTCGACAAGAAGCTCGCCTGCGGATGAAGGCTGTATTCTCCAAATGAGTGGACGTTCCTGGCCCGGACGTCGTGAGGATCCACTCGAGCCCGATTTTGGCCATCTTGATTGGGTGGCGCCTGCAAAGAGACGACTTGAGCGTTCATCGCCAAAAAACACCAGCCCGATGTACTTACAGAGTTGCGTGGGCGAGCGTAATGGGGCGAGGACACTTGTACTGCACGTAGACATCGAGGTGATCCTCCATGTTTTGGCCGACAGCCGGCAGATGGTGCTTGACGGGAATCCCCATCTCTCGCAGGTGCGTTTCATCTCCAACACCTGAGAGCATGAGCAGTTGTGGGGAGTTGACGGCGCCTCCGGACAGGATGACCTCCTTGGTCGCGCGGAACTGGATAAGCTCCTTTCCAACAGATGCCTCAACACCCGCAGCTTTGTCTCCTTCGAATATCACGCGGTGCGCGAGCACCTCGGTCTTGACCTCGAGGTTTTGCTGTCCTTTGCGCTCAAGTGCCGGGTACAGATACGCCGATGCGGAGCTCCACCGCCTGCCGCCACGCACCGTCATGTCCATCCAGCCAAAGCCCTCCTGCTGGAAGCCGTTCATATCGTCGGTGACGGGGTAACCCGCCTGTTTTCCGGCCTCCATGAATGCGTCATGCAACGGGTCCCACGTCGACGAGTAGGAGGAGCTGCTGTCCTCGCCATGTGAAGCGCGGTCGCCCTCAGCTCGGCGTACATGCAGCGGCCCGCTCCCTCCGCGGTATGCGTTGGGGCCGAGCTCGTGGGCCTGGGACTTGCGGAAGTAGGGCAGGCACTCGGCGTAGCTCCAGCCCGCAGCGCCGCCAGCAGCCCAGCCATCGTAGTCGCTCGCGTGCCCGCGCATGTAGACCATAGCATTGATGGACGAGCTGCCGCCAAGCACACGGCCGCGCGGCCACGAGAGCCGCCGGTTGTTGAGGTGCTCCTGCGGCTCGGTGGTGAAGCGCCAGTTGTACCGCGCGTCCTTGAGGTTGAAGGTCACGCCCGATGGACTCTGGATGCGCCACGAGTCCCAGCGACCGCGATCCGCGGGTCCGGCCTCCAGCAGCAGCACGCGGTTACTCGGGTTGGCGCTCAGGCGGTTGGCGAGCACGCAGCCCGCTGATCCGCCGCCAACGATCACGTAGTCGAACTCTTGGGCGGCGGTCGACAGCCGGCGGCGGCCGCAGACGGCGGCGCGAAACGAACGCGCTCTGTGGCTGGCGAGGCGCAGCATCTCGTGCGTCGGCCTGGCAGAATCGAAAGTGGCGTCATCGGCCAGTCACCGGGAAGCGCTCGCTGCAACTTCAACTGGCTGCAGGCAGTGCGCGAACACCACCGACCGCGCGGATGTCAGCGAGATATCAGCGGTCACCGCCGGGCCGCCACCGCCTCGAGCTCGGCTACACGCAGGCGCAGCGCCGAGCGCTCGGCCGCTGCGGCGCGCGCGTTGGCCTCGAGCTGCCGCTCCAGCGCGCGCACGCGCATGGCCAGCGCCTCTTCTCTCGGCGGCAGCTCATCCCGCGGGGTGGCACGCTCCGCCCCGGCGTCCGCCGGGCTCTCGACGGGCAGCGGCGACGACTGCAGCGCCACCGTGCGCTCGAACTGCCGGATAACCTTCTCCTGCACGCGCACGGCCCTCTGCGTGGGCGGTCAGTCGCGTGGCTAGAGGCGGGAAGTGGATCGGACGAGACGCACCCGGAGCGGCCCCGCCTGCTGCTTGTCGCGCTGCAGACGCTGCACGAGCGCCGCCTGCGCCACGTGCGCCTGCTGCAGCTCGGCGTACTGCGCCTCGAGTGAGCGGAGAGACGCGAGAGACTGACGTGCGGCCTCAGCCTCAGCCAGTAGTCCACCGCGCTCCTGCTCCAGCTCGGAGCACTTGGCCGCGAGCGCGCGCAGCCGCTGAGCGGTGCGGTCACCTCCGGCCTCGATAAGAGACTCGGCGGTGGGCGGGACGCCAAGCTGCAGCCTGAGCCGCGCTATCTGTTCGTCCCGGGCTTGTAACTCGCGCTGGTGGGATTCGCTTTGAGCCACTCGCTCGACGCAGGAGGGATGGCGACCAACGCACCTGTAGAGCGACCATCTCGAGCCCGCACGACTTGATGGCTTGCAGACGTGCCTCAAGGTCCTGCTGCAGCTGTGGCGGTTCATACGAGGTGAGTGTGAGCAGTTCGTCGAGCAAAACATGGCCATCCTCCGTGACGTACACGCTCGATCTGCTGTTGCTGAGACTCAGACTCGGCGAGCAGATGAGCTACTTGGCTCTGGAGGAGCTGTGTGACTGACTGACTGCTGCTCGCACTCACAGCCGGGGCTGGGTGAGCACGAGCATCCCCGCTGTCGCCGCTCATGACAGCGGCGAGCACGCTCGTGACCCCACCCTCGTCGCAAATTGACGCCACCGGGTTCCTGTTCAGCCCTCGCAAGATCGCGCCAAACCACTCGGGCTGTGTGTTCGCCCCTGTGAGTCCGTTCCCCGTTCGATTTGAGCACACGATCCGTCTCACTTGCGTCTCACGCATGAACTCGCGCCAGGAGCTAGCACTCCACGCGCGAGCGCGAGTGTGGAGGTGTCCTATCAGCACTCCATCGGCTCCTTGAAGTTGGCCGCCACGGGTAGGCGAACGGCTCTCTTGAGCAACCACCACAGGAATGGGAGGTATCTGGACTACAGAGCCGCTTCGTTTTGCTAGCAAACTTTGTGTCGAGGCGTTTTCCGGTCGGCTGAGCTCGAGCAATCCGCTTGCGACCAATCTGCCGCCAGGATCACTGAAGACCTCGACTCGGAATCGCTTGGCTGCTGCGACACCAAGGCGAAATGTCAGCGGGAATCGCCACTCGTACGTTGATGCTGCCGCTCCACGACTCTGGCAATTCGCGAATGGTGTAAGCCCTGATGTTCCGGAAGAAGCCGGACGTTGCCTTGTGTGTGGAAAAGCATCAACGCGGAACAGCGAGTCGAGGTTTGAAGTAGAAGAGAGTTCGCTTGGTCCACCTGAGTCAACCCAAACCATCACAGCTAGTGCCTCCGGGAGAGTTCTGGGTGGTGTCGACGGAACCAAGGACAGACTCTGGACAAGCAGCTCGAATCGAGCGTTTTCATCACCGACCTGCTGCAACTCGGTCTGTGCGTCGGCAGCGTCCGGGAATGTCCTCGAGTGCTCCTGCACTGAGATGTAAAGCGATGGGCCGTCTCTGTTTTCGACTGCAAGCGGGAGTGCAAGTCGAACTTGCTCGTCGGAGCGAGGAAGTGCCTCAGCCAGCGCTACTAATCGCCGCGCAAGCAAGAAGTCCTCTTGTTGGCTGGCGCCTCGAGCCACCAAGTCGATGCAGAGGTTGATTGAAGACTCTGGTGATGAAGAGCGCCAGTTGGGCGGCAACGACAATGCCAGCAGCTCGTTCCATGCATCACCGGTCGGGATCACCCGCGTGACAGCAAATGGCGAGCTCCGGTTATCGTAGAGCGTCACTCCACTCGTGTTGACGCCGGCCGTTGCTGCGAGCGGCTCGGTTGAGACGGAGGCGGCCACGAATGTTGATGCAAAGCCAAGTGCGTCCAACTGGCGTCCAAAGTGCACGAGCAGCGTTAAAAGGCTGCCTCCTCGCGCTCCTGAGGCCGAGAACGGCCTGTGAGGTCGCATTTGTTAGCGTGAGCGGTTCACAAGCGGTCTGGAGTGTCAGGAACGGACCGATTGGGCCATCGCGGAGCCGCGGGCGAGTCGCAAGGCGGCGGAACCCAGGAGGATGCGGCAGGCGAGGCCATCCATGCATGGGCAGCGCTGTCGCCTTCGCGTCCTTTCACGGGCCGCGATCTATCCGACCTTGACCAGTCGCGTGTCAACCAGCCAGATAGTCGAGCAGTCCTAATGTACCACGCGGTGGAGATCGGGAGCCCGCTGGTGTCTCCACGGGGCGACTTGCAGCCCTCTGCTGGCATCTACACGCTCGTCTTCCCTGTCCTTGAGCGCGAGCGCACTCGGAGCTCGCCGAGGATGACGTTCGGCGCCGCCTGCGAGCTCCTGCGGGCCTCCATTCCCGTCAACGCGACCTCGAGCACCGGTAGTGATGAGAAGCGAGCCATCGCCGATTTGAAAAAGGCGTGGATGGCCAAGTTCCGAGCTGCATCACCTCTCCCAAACGACTCGGTACCGTCGAATCTACTCTTCGGTTTGTTGCGAGAGCTTGTCATCGCGCGGTTCGAGGGCATTGAAGGGCTGCAAGTCATCTCAACCCCCAGCGATGGCCACATTCTCGTACACCTCCACCCTTCCCCCGAGCTGTTGGCAACCACCGCCGAGAAGATGAAGCTTCCTGTCCCCATAATGCGAGAGATCGATCCTGGGAGTCAGTATTGGAACTCGGAAGAATCTAGGCAGCGCGAGAAGCAGCTCTGGGAGCGACCGGCGGCTCAGGAGGAACTCTACCGACTCTTTTTGGCGGGGAAGATCCCAGCCGAGGACGCCCGGCTGTTCGACGAGGACGAGGGAGAAGACATGGGGATGTGGTCGCGCCGCATCCACGCGCTTTACCGCTTTTCCGATACTGCCGTGGAGGACATCCTCCAGAGCTCAAGCTCATCAGGTCCATTGGATGAAATGCTTCCGCCGGAGATGGAGACAGTCACGTACTTGCCGTTTGCCAATCGAGCGTCGCTTCACTACCTCTATCGACAGATTGATGGAGCTCCTTCATCTTCATCGTTCCGCCACGTTGACAAGATTCGCATTACACGCGCCATAGTGGACGAGCAATTCAATATTGATACGCTCGTGACAAATGGCGTGCTGCTTGGTCATTTCTGCGCTCATTCGCATCACACGGACGCAATTGATACCTCAATCGAAGCTCTGCAGAGTCAATGGGGTGACATGGTCGGTTCATTTCACATTTGTCGCCGGCTCCCAGAGGCATCGAGGTGGAGTTTTTTGCACATGATCGTACTCGTTTGGAGATTACCCGCATTTCAGCCCTTACAGCACATCCGAAACTACTTTGGCGAGCAAATCGCGCTTTGTAAGTGCCTATACTTTCTCGGGAGAATACTTGACTCACCACTCACACCATTTCTGCCCGGCCAGACTTTGAGTTTGCGTCGTGCTTCGCGCTCAAGCTTCAAAACCTACTTGCTTTATCACTTTTGCTGAATCTCTTAGAACGGACTGCAACCTTTCCCGCATCGATCTCGGTCGACGACATCTATTTAATTGTGTTTGCTGTCGCCAACTGCGTGGTCGCGCGGACTTTCGAGCGGAGATGGATTTTCAAAGAGAAAAAGTTGGCTGCCGCGTGGGGCACCAACCATGACTTTGCAGCTTCAACGCACGATCGCCGCCCTCTTTTTAAAGGGCGGCTTCAGCGTAGTGAGATTGATCACCGATTCGCACCGTATTACTCCCCAAGACGCCGGTTGATCAAGCAGATCGTAACTTCAGGCATACTTCTTGTGCTTATAGCAGTGCTGCTAGGCGCATACGTTATGCTAGTGACCAGCTTGCGCTTTCATCAATTTGCAACTTCGTCGAGGTTGAACGTATCACTCTCGAATGTAGCAATTGCAGTCATTAGCCGCTGTCTCGCATCTCCATTGATCACACAAATTGTTGAGATGCTTACTGAGTGGGAAAATCACGAGACCCACGAAAGTCACGAAGCGGCCCTCACGCTCAAATGTACGTGCTGTGATGTTGGTTCATGGATCAAAAACTAAACTCGCTTTGTGATAGATGCTCTCGCGCAGTCAGCTAACGCCTTCAGTGTGCTTGGGTACTATTCGTTTGCCCGAAAATCCTCAGATGATTGCAACCGAAAGCAAACAAGGATGACATGCCAAGAGCAAGTGGCCGACCTGCTTGAAATCTCGCTAGCTCTAGATTTGGTTCTTGCTCTGCTGTTCGCCTTCAACAGCAATATCTTTGGCAAGATCAAGTCGCGTGTGGCTCATCTTCGGCATCGTTCCAGTACGAAAAGCTACAAACCTCTCGAGGGGCCAAGAAAGCGCGGTAGTGGATCCAGTCACGACAAGCTTAGAACCCCACTGAGAGTTTCTCGCACGCCATGCTCTTCATCCGTGGAGTTTGAGGTGTTTATGCCGCAGTATGGAGGCGTCTTGGATGCCTATGCCCGCCTCGTGCTGCCATTTGGATACGTTGCCGGCTTCGCCTTGCTTGCTCCTCTCGTGTCGACGACTCTTGCGTGGGCAACTACCCTTACTCACTTGAGGATGGACGCTTTTACGCTAACCCACAGTGTTCAGCGTCCATTTCCAAACTCACGGACGTCTATCGGAAGCTGGCAAAGTGTACTTGGACTCTTTTCCCTAGTTAGTGCAGCTTCAAACGCTGCATTCGTCGCCCATGCACTGAGCAGCGATACATCGGACTCATTCTCATCTAGTGAAGCATCGATCGAAATCCAAGAAGAAACAACGCAGCTGGCGGTATACACGGCCTTTGCTTTCCTCTGGTGGGTGTTGGGTCTATCTAATCACTGGGATCGCACGGACCAGAAGAGATTGACTTTCTCCTCAACGAGAAGTGAATTTTTGAGACGCAAATACCTTTCCAACATGACAGGATCAAAAGTGGTGGACTTGGCAGCGATACTTCCGTCTACTGGACGCGTATTCCTCAATGGTGTATTTCGATTCTTAGTGACAGGGGACAAACTGGAAGAAGATGCAGCTGATGAATTATACGACCAGACCCGCGTCCAGCAACGACGAGGACTCGAAGTTGAGGCGCGGATCGCCGAGTTGAGAGCCACCTCTGGACCTAGCGGTCAGGTCGCTCTCGTTGGATCACTGAATGTAGAGGCGTTGGGCATCAACTTGTTGCCACCGGGTGTCGGCGTATTCATTGAGCTTCAGCTAATCCACGCCCGGCAGAACCGAAACACAGCAGCCGGGAAGGAAGGCGGTTCGGCAGCAGCTGGGGATGGCGCAAGTTTCAACACGTCTGTGAGCAAGCGTGATGGTTGGAGTGCACAATGGCGCGAGTCGTTTGAAATCCCCATCAACTCGCTCGAACACGTGCTGGAGCTGCGAGTGGTGGACGCTACGGTACCTATGCTCGGCTCGAAACGGGGGCGGAAGCGTCTTGGCGTCGCCAAAGTCTCTGTCGTGGATATCATTGACCGCTGCCTCGGAACGGGCCTCGACTCTCCGACTCGAGGGGGCGGCAACCTAGTACCTGCAGCGACCTCAGGGGACGAGGTGGTCATGGCGAGTTATAATCTGCCGCTGGATGTCCCTGACGCCTTTCTCGCAGCAATCCGGCGGGCAGAAGGAGGAGGTCTAATGCATGGTCACCCACGGATCACACTACGCTGTGGTGTGCGTTTGGAGGAGCTGGGGACGCTGCTAGTGGCGCAGCGAAAGCAGCAGCGGCGTCTAGCCGAGCTGCGAGCAAGAGAGGCTCGGTTCCTATCGTGGGAAATGTAGGGAAAGAGGCAAAACGCTAGAGACGCTAAATTGCACTGCATGTGTCACGATCACACTCACTCGACGTTCTCAACGTGTATCGGTCGCGCTACTCGTCCGGAATAACTTAGCTTGTCGCTGTGTGCACGGCTCGCTACTCGCGCAGCCAGGTGAAGGCTGGCGACGCGCCTCCTTGCGACGCGACAGACTCGGGCGCGTGCTGCTTGGGCTTGGTGGGCTTGGAGTAGAGCGGAAGCTTGGCGCCTGTGGGTCCCATGGCGGCGGGGCGGCTGTCTCCCAACGCGAACGCGCCGCTGGAGCTCGAGGACGTCTTGACGCTGCCGGGTGTGGAGCTGCCGTCTTCGCTGCCGTCGTCCATGTACCTGGAGAGCGTGGCCTGGTCTCCGCGCTGCGAGCGTCCGTCGGGCAGCTTGCCGGCCTTGCCCGGCACGAGCCCGGGCTTGGTGACGGGCGGCAGGCGGCGCATGAGGTAGAGCATGCAGATGGTGGGGAAGATATTGGGCACGAAGCTGTTGACGACCATGTAGGACATGATGGAAAAGTTGACGGCGCCAGAGTTGTAGAGCTCGAGGCTGAGCACGCGCATGAGGTCGGCGACGAGGAAGACGGCGACGGTGAGAATGAGCTGGTAGAGCGACTTCTCGACGCTGCCGGCGGGCACGGTTCCCCTGGCGAGTAGCAGCCTGCGGCGCAGACGCACGGCCTGCGAAAGCAGCAGTAGCTCGTAGGCGACGACGGCGATGACGACGGTGGTGGTGACGGCGGAGCGCAGGCCGCTGCCGGGCTGTACGTAGGCGAGCTGTCCGTAGGCGTCGTCCGAGTAGGATGCGGCGAGCGCGACGGGTAGCGCGACGCCGCCGATGGCGAGCACAAGCGTGTTCATGGCGAGCACGAGCATGGTGACGCGGCGGCGCTCGCGCGTCTGCCCTGCCGAGACGACGCCGGCCCAGCATACGGCGAGGTAGGACTTGCAGAGGCACTGCGCGAGCACCGAGTAGAGCCGCAGCACGTAGATGGCGATCCAGTGGTCGCTGCCGGGCGCCGCAATGTACGAGATGGGGTCGACGATGCAGAGCGCGGTGGCGGCCAGGAGCGCCGCGTGGAAGAGCCGCTTGGACGCGCGCGAGCCGCGCGCCACATGCAGCCATGTGCGCCAGCCCACGGCCAGCAGCAGCAGCGAGTAGAGCGCCGTGCCGAGCGCGCCACACACGCGCAGCGCGCGGAGCTGCTCGTCCGTGTAGAAGACGCCCATGGGCGGCGGGGTGGGGCGGGGCGGCGGGCGGTTGGGGACTGCCGGTCGGACCGAACGTCTGGGAGTTCAGCGCGCAGTGACAGCGCCGGAGCACTTAGCGCCGATAGCGCACGCACGAACTGGCGGTGCGGGGCGTAGAGACGGGCCGCCGCCCCACCGGCCTCTCCCGTCGGATCGACTGCTGCAACGCGGCGGTGCCTCACGCGCGGGCGGGCGCTGGGCGTTGGGCGTCGCGTCGGCATCGGCGTCGGCGTTGGCGGGCTGGGCGTCGAGTCGGCCGCCTCGCGCCTGAGGCCGCCGCCGAGCGAGGCCCAGCGGCCCCAGGCGCGAGGCGGCCGACTCGCCGCGGCATTCTGCGAGGCGGCGAGCGAGGGAGGAGCCGCGGTTTCCTCGGTGTGGGCCACGCCACGGCGCCTGCGAGCCAAAATTTCGCCCGTCACTTTCCGCCCCCCTCGACCAGGCAGCCATGCGCGAGGGCGCGCCGCTGCTGCCCGCGCGGCGGCTCGTGGTGTTCGCGCACCCGCTGGAGGGCGCGTCGCTGGCGGCCAAGGCGCTGCTCTCGTGGGTGGAGCCGGCGCTGGCGGCGGGCGCGCGGCGCCTGCGGGCCCCGGGCGACGCCCCGCCGCTGCAACAGGCAGACGTGTGGGAGCTGCCCCCGCCCGAGCGCTGTGGGCCGGCCGCCGCGCGGCTCGAGCGCGCGTGGTTCGCGGCCGGATCGCTGCGCGCCGCGCTGCTGCGGGCCGAGGCGCCGGGACTACTGGCGCTCGCGCCGCTGTACGCGGCCGTCGTGGCCTGCGACCTGCTGGCGCCCGCCGCGCTCTTCCACGCGCTCGCGCTGCTGGGCGGCGCCGCAGACCCCAGCGAGGAGGACCCGCCCGGCGACCCGCTGCTGCGCCGCCAGGAGCTGCACCCGCTGCGCCCGCTCGCCTTCTGGCTTGGCGCGGTGCTCGCCTCCAGGGCCGCGCGCGCGCTGCTGCTCGCGTTCGTCGGCCCCGAGCTCCAGGTCACGGCTGCGCGCCTCGCGGGGGCGCTGCGAGCGCTCGTGCTGCAGAAAGCTACGCGTGTCCACACGGAGGACGCTGGGGACGTCATGCGGATCTACACGGACGGGCTGACCGACGTGCAGCATGCCGTGACCGTCGTGCACCAGCTCTGGGGACTCCCATTCGAGCTCGTGGCAGGCGCCGCGCTGCTCTCGTGGCTACTTGGCTCGCACGTCATCTGCCTCGCGCTGATTGGAGCCTCGGTAGTCGCGTTCACAGTGTACATCGGGCTCGACATCTTGCAGCGTCGCGCGGTTGCACGCGTTGCGGACGCCAAACATGGGCGCTCGAGCGTCGTGGCGAAGGCGCTCGGCCGCGTGGGAACCAATTCAGCAGCCGCGGCACTCGCCATCGTCAAGCTCCACGCGTGGGAGCGGAAGCTGACGGCGCGCATCGCGGACGCGAGGGAGAAGGAGCTGTCGACAGTGTGGACGACGCTCGGCGTCTCCAGTGCAGCAGTCGTCGCGTTCTACACGTTGCCGTACTTGCTGGCGGTCTCAATGGTGTCTTTCTATTGCTACCGTCACGATGGTGTCGTCACGATCGAAGATGTGGCCGCAATCCTCGGCAGCCTCGCGCTACTGCGGCTCCTTCAGACGCCTCTGCGCGCACTTCCACGAGTGCTAGCAGTGTGGAGCCACGCGAAGACTTCACTCGTGCAACTGGAGGAATTTTTTGAGGTGGATGAAACCCATGACACCCGTGACATTGCAGACGCTAACGCGTTCGTGGAGGCTGGAAGTGGGGACGGAGAAGACGTTATCATTGACGTCCACGATGCTATTTTCCAGTGGACAGAGAAAAAGCGATTTTCGAGCACACAGACACTACGCGTCCCCGACTTAAGAATCTTTCACGAAGAACTCGTCATCGTACGTGGACGTCCTTCAAGCGGCCGGTCGTCGTTTCTTAGTGCTCTCCTTGGGGATATGCCGCTCGTCCAAACAAGTAGTCGCCGCTCGGCAGTAACTGGTCCGACCCCACTCGTTTCTGTGATGAGTGGCCGCGTTGCGTACTGTGGAAGGCGCCCCTGGCTCCTTGCTGGTAGATCGCTACGCGACAACATTCTCATGGGTGATGTGTTTGACCGACGTCGCTACTTGGCCGTCCTCAAAGCGACAGCACTTCTCCAGATCTAAGACGATTGTCTGCTGGGGATCTCACAGTTATCGCTCGTTCATCACAAGGAGATAGTGAGTACGTCGGCCTCAGCAACGGAGCGGCATGGCGACTGACACTAGCTCGCGCTTGCTACCACCGTGACGAGGTAGATCTGTTCCTCTTGGATGCTGGAGAGGAGCGATATGATGACGAGATGGCCGGGCAATTCAAGAGCATTTACGCGTTGTGTATTGGGGCTTCTGAGTCGAAAGACTCGCGTTTACGTCGCCCCATTCACACGGTTCTAGCACATTTGAAGGAGAAGAAGTACTTGCAGCAGCTACCGGTGCTGATGTCCGTTCGATCACTATCAAGGATGGAGTTGTTGTGGAGACCCGCGAAGATGATAGGGTCGAGGGAGACGAGGCTGGAAACTTTGCCATCGATGTCGATGTAACTTTAAAAGCGAAGGCTCCATCACCGGGTTCCCCGAACAGCATCTCAGTTGTCTCAGGTAGCGAGAACTCCTGGATGGCTTTGGCTCCAAGACTTGGCGAAGACGGCGTCATTGATAACAGCAGCGGATTAACCTTTCCTGCTGTCAGCGACGCAAACGACTTCAATATACTAACTGCTGAGGATTGGGATGAAGAAGATGAAGATGCGCCGATCGCAATTTCGCCGGTGTCTGTATGGCGCGCGCTTTTGCCTCGGTACCTGAGCTCTGCAGGAGGCAACGGCGAGCGACTGGGTCTCCTTCTTGTCGGTGTCCAAGCTATGATTTTGATTCTCAACATGGCAAGTGACACGTGGCTCGTGTTTCGTGCTGATGTTGTAACCACCAAAGGGAAGGCGGTGCTGGAAACCGCAGGAGTCTTTCGCGCTCATCGCTGGTGTCGGTTGTTTGCTGGTTATCGCTCGTGCGATTGTTGTGGCCGCTTCTGGGTTTCGTGCAGCTCGACTGGCATTCGACCGTGCGGTGACAGCGCTCTTGTTATCTCGCATCGACTTTTTGCTCTTCCGCGGGGACCAAGGTAGCGGCGTCGTGGCCATCGTCCAGAAGCTGCTCATGGGGGGTGGAAACGGAGGTGATCTGGACGACGATGTGGCAACGATCGACCTTCGACTACCGCTTACGTGTGGTGCGCTGCTCTCCAACTTGCTTGTCAGCTATTGTTCCTCTTGCATCGGCAATCCTCTTGTTGGCCGTGCTCGTCATCGTTATCCTCGTGCTCGCTTCAACTACAGCCAGTACGCCATCTGTTCTGGCCGCGGCGCTTGCTCCACTCGCACTCGTCGCTAGCGCTGGCTTCTACATCCAATGGCTGGCGCGCTCGTACTTGCCAACTGCTCGAGCAGTACGGGTTCTTGCGCGTCGAGCTGCTTCAAATGCAACTCGGTTTGCGCAAAACACGGTTCCTGGCGCGTCCACGCTGCGCGCTCTCGGCCCTGACCACGTTGATGCGTTTGTGGGTGATCACGTGGCGCGCCTTGACGTTTATGCAAGAAACGCGCACCTCCGAGTGTATGCGGATGAGTGGATTGCCCTTCGACTTCGTTTGGTGGGTGTGTTGCTGAGCAGTAGCGTGGTTGTAGCGTCCAGTGCACTGGTGCTTGCCATCACCGACGACCGAGTTAGTATTTTTCGCGGTCGCGCTTGCCGCTATTGCGCTTCTCCACACTCTTACGATGGACGACGCGATGGTAGCGGTGTTCCGCAGCTGGGCAAGACTCGAGACCTCCGTTTCCACCATGGGTACTGGCAAAGGGGGAGAGAGCAGCGGTGACGCACTCGCTCTAGTGCGGGTGATGGAGCTCGCGACACGGGCACGAGCACTCGCTGAGCCTCCGCACGTTGTCCCGTCGGCAGAGCCCCCACTGGCATGGCCATCAGAAGGTCACTTAATGTTCCAAAGCGTTCGGCTGCGCGTGAGCGATCCGCTCATTGTACCAGGGAGCCGCTCTAGAAGTAGCGCATACAGTCAAGAGCGAGATGGTGAGCTATCGCTTGACGGGTTGTCCTTCCAAGCTGCTCCGGGCGAGAAACTCGGTCTGTTGCTGGCTAATAAGCGCCATGACCACCTCACAGACAGTATGGGCGTCTCGAATGTGACTGCGGCGCTGTGTCGCCTACGAGACCTCACGAGTGGGCAAATCATTGTGGATGGGGTGAACTTGGCTGCCCTGGGCTTGGGTTCGCTGCGTAGCCGACTTGCTGTAATTCTCCCTTGCGCCAGCCCGATGCCGCGACGTCTCGATTCCAACCGTTCGCGGTTTTCTCGATCCATTCGATCAGTGCAGCACCTTATTTCTCTTTGGTGGTGACCCTGACAACGGATGACAGCAACGCTGATCGTTTCTGGGCGGCACTGAAGCGTGTTGGTCTCTATGAAAAAGTGTCGCTTCTAGAGAGATCGCTTCACGCGCAAGTCGACCCCAGCAACTTCAGCCTCCGCGACCGGAGGCTGCTGTGCATTGCGCGAGCGATACTGCTCCGATCTGCAATGAGGATGCCTGAAGCCCCCAAAGTCGTAGTGCTGGATGTTGATGACATGGACGGAGACGCAGAGGTAGACGATAGCCACCTTGCACATGTCAGGGCGTAGTGCACCGAGAGTTCGCGTCGTCCACGGTGTTAACCGTTGCCCATCGGCGAGTGGCATCGGTTAGCGGCTCAGATCGAATCCTTGTTGTTGTCGACGGAAAGGATGTGATTGAAGCCGAGTCACCTGTAGAGGCTGAGGCGCTGCTGGCGGAAGCCGAGGACGAGCACCATGATGAGTATGACGAGTATGCCGACGACGACTACGAGTAACGTGTAAATGAATGGTCGCCGCCATGCCAACTATAGTCCGATTGTTGGCGAGTTGGCGCCAGTTTGCGCTTTATTGAGTTTGTTGTCATGGGTATCGGTGCGTCGCTGATTTCACCCGGCAAAAAGCGCCAGCAAGTAAAAGCAGCAAAGACTCTTGTCGAGCCAGCACCGGCAGTAAGCCACGAGGTTGGTGTGTGAGAGTCGCAAGCACACAGTCGAGGAGAGAGTCCCAATTATCGAGGAAGAGCATAACCGAAGTGGCAGCAGCAAGCATCCGGAACCAGAATTGGATGGCGATGACCATGGGCACACGTTCGACGGGGGAGAAGAGCTTGTCCCATTTGAAGGCAATCCAATTGAGTTTTTGGCGTCCCATGCTGGAGCAGACCCTTACTGCGACTATTCCATGGCACTCGCGTTGGAGATCGAACAAGACTTCCTGCACGCAAGGTACGGTAATGTCTTTCCTGTTTTGTTTGATTGCTGTTTACACATGGGTTGCAGTCATCTCTTTTCGTCGCTGCGAGCTCATCCAAGTCTTGGGTTGTCGGCACATTACCACCTCGCGGTTTGTCTGTTGCTCGCACGCCCAAGCACAGAGACGAATGAATGGGGAAGTGAGCGGAAGATTCCAGGATGAGGTTCTTCGGTGTCTAGAATATGTCGAGGCCAACGGTGGAGGTACCGAAGACGCCGAGTGGGGATATATCCAGCGCAACAGCAAGGTACCAAACATGTTGTCCCAAATTTGTGTGTTCGTGCTCATCCACCTGTGGTGTCGGGCACCAGGAGCTACTCGCTCATGTTCTAGTCACTCGGCGGGAGTTTGTGCGAGCGCTCAGGACTGTTCAATGAGATGTATCCCACCAATCGGGAGTGTGTGCACCCCAACAACCAAACCACCGGCGAATTGGACGGCGGGGTCGCTCGGCTGCTTGATGCCTTCAATTACGCTCGTTGCCTCCATGCCTCTGGCGATGAGGCTGCAGCACTAGCAATTCTCGACCAAATTGACTGGAAGGCAGCGCGAGTAGTGCTTCCTCTCGTCGCAGCGGATGCCGTGGGCATTACTGGCGCGCTTGCAATATCACTGGATCAAGTGTGAGAGAGAAATAGAGGTCACGCTGCTCGGATTTGATTTATTTTTTTTTTCAGGTCAGCTCCGGTACTCGGGTGGTGTCCCCACTAACCACCCTCCTTCCACTCCATCGGGCCCTGCATCTTCACCCAAGGCGTGCTGGAGCACTGATGCGACAGTCCATCCAACCGAAGCATGCTCTCTCTGGTCCTCGCTCGGCTTCTTGCTAAAAACTTTGAGCGTGCTGGTCTCGCCCTCTTCACCAAAATTGTTGCTGTGGTGATCCAGCTCGTCCCCATATTGGGACCCATCACTGTCTTCCTTGTCACTGCCGTCGTCTTTGTGTTCATCTTCTCCTTCCTGACGTTGCTGCTGACTGTACTCGGGTGGGGCCGTGACCATCATCCAGTCATCGGCCTCTCCCCTTTCTGCATCCCTCTTCCACTTCAAGATGAGGTTGCCCACATCTCTCCTAGTCACAGGTTTCCCCGACGCTTCGCGCAGATAGGTGGCTATATCGCCCTGCGACGAGCCTCGTTCCCACATGCGGCGCGCTTCCAGGCGTAGGCCGGGTGCCGTGACGCGTCGACCCTCGGCGTACGAGTAGTAGCGATCAGGTCCGACGTCGTGGTTGTGCACCGAATCATGCGCCCGCACCCGCACCTTGTAAGTGTTGCCGCCATCCGCACGCGCGAGGATGGCGTATAACTTAGGCCCCGCAGTCGGTGGCGCGTAGCTGGTGGCCCTTGCGGCGGCCCCGTGCTGCGCGACTTGGGCGCGCCTGCGTGCGTGCACACGAACATCTTGGTGTAATAGCGCATGGCGGCGTCCAGTAGCTCGGGCTCTCGGCCGTGCTCGCGCGCCAGCCGCTCGATCGCGCGGTTACGCTGCGCCACCGAGTTGGTCGTGCGTACGCGGTAGAGCTGGAACGTGGCGCGCTGGTACTCGTCGAAGGCGCGCGCGAACGCCTCCCACGTGGGGAACTCTCCCTGGAACGGCGGCACGCGCGTGTGCGACGGCGCCGGTCGGCTCGGAGGTGGCGGCGGCGGCGACAGAGGCGGCGGCTGCGGGGAAGGCGGGCGCGCGGGGCCCGACGGGCCGCGCGGCCAGCGAGAAGCGCGGCGGCGACGCGCGCGGCGACAGCGGCAGCGGCTGCAGCGTCGGCATGGCGTCAAAGTCCGGGACTGGGCGCTATAATCGGAGACAGGCGGTGGGTGGGGTGTCACTCCTACAAGGTGCGCGCCGTCGATCCATTTTTCTCCAGCCGCCATGACCCCCGCCCCGCCTGCGTCCGCGCCGCCGGCCGCCGGGCGCCGAGGAGGCGGCAGGGGCCGTGGCCGCGGTCGAGAGCGCCGCGCGGAGGGCGACGCGCCCGTGGGCCCCAGAGCCGCCAAACTGCGCGAGAAGCCGACCAGCAGCCGCCGCGGGGGCCGCGGCGCGGCCGCAGCCAAGCCGCGAGCGGCCAGAGGCGCCAAGGGCGGCGGCGGACCGGCGCAGCAGCGCAAGCTGCTGGTGCGCAACATCCCGCACGACGTGGACGAGCAGCGCGCGCGAGAGGTGCTCGAGCCCTTCGGCGTTGCGTCAGACGCGCTCTGGCGCTTCGTGCCCGGCAAGGCGCGGGGCAAGAACCGCGCGCCCACGCCGGCGCGCGCGTACCTGGACGTCAAGCGCGCGCCAGAGCTGGCCAAGGCGCTGGTTGTGGCGCTCCACGGACAGGCCTGGCCGCCGGTGAAAGACGGCGAGCAGCGGTCGCAGCCGCAGCCAGGGCAGCTCGTGCTGGATGTGGCTCTCGCGCCGTACCAGAAGATCCCGAGGGAGAAGCAGCGCAAGGACGCCAAGGTCGGCACCATCGACCGTGACCCAGAGTATCTGGCCTTCCTGGAAGAGCTTAACAAGCCCAAGGAGGTGCGCGTCTAGGAGCTAGTGCGCAATCTGGGCGGTGTCTGGACTAACGAGTGTGATGTACCTCAGAAATTGCCAAGCGCAGATGTCGTGGCTGACTCGGCGGAGAATGAGCAAGCCGACAAGCCTGTGGCTGCACTAGTCAAGTATTTGAACGAACGCAAGTCGCGCGACCGCGGCAAGGTGTGGATGGATGTTGCCTTTCATGATACGTGCAAATACGGAAGGGAACACTCATCTCGTCGGTCTCAAACACCCAGGGCAAGGCTAGCAAAACTGACAAGACCGGTCGGCGCCAAGGCAGCGAGAAAGAAGGAGGTAAGAGTCGAAAAGTGCGTGACGCACGACGCGGGCTGAGGTGTGCGGTGCTCGGTCGCAGAAGGGGACTGGAAAAGAGAAACCGAAAAAGGAGCGTCAGAAGAAGAAGGTGGAAGCTGCAGGACCAATCTCTGGAGTCGATGTACAAGGTGTGGAGTCGGGGAAGCCAAAAAAGGCCTCGTGCGGTGAAGGGGTCAAGCAAAAAAGAGGCCTACGTCAAGAAAGAGGCTCCACCGATGCAGCCTGGGATGTTGCGTATCATGACCCCAAAGGACACCAATGGAGTTGCAGTTGCTGTTGATGGAGCTGATGGAGCAGCTCCAAGTGAGAAGCTGCGAGGGCAAAAGAGCGCACGTGGACGCAGGCAGAAAGGACGGCAAGGGTCCCAAGGGTCCAGACGCACCAAGTGATGCTACTAGTACGGGGGGCAAGCCAACAGACGCTAGCAAACCCCCACGCCCTCGCCGTGATTCTCGCGCAGGTGGGCGTGGTGGTGGAGACGGTGTCGGCAAGGGCGAAAAGGTGAGGGGAGAAGTGGCTCTTACCTGGGCTCTCGTGCACTCATGCTATCGTGTTGACTATCCAGAAGAAGCGCACACCCAAAGAAAGTGCCTCGTCATCTGTGTGAGGGAGCGAATGCTCGTAGTTGCGGATCGAACCGGAAGCATCAGGTGACTCGCGATCGGTACAGCTCTTCTTCATGACATGGGTGTCTCATTAGGCGCACAGGCATGCTTACGGTTGGCCTCTAGTACACTCTTGTTGGGTGGATGTGCTCGTTGGATGAGCACTTTCATTGAGCAGCACAAGGTTGGGTGATGTGGCTGTCGAGGTGACGGATGTCAGGAGAGGTTCAACGACCTAGGTCAGCGGAGTTGATAACGGGCCAGTAACTGCGTATTGGCCACGCGCAGTCGAGGCGAGCGATTGATTTTCGGCATGACGATGGTACCGCATGAGCACAACATCTCGGAGGTGCAACCAGTTGGTGCAGTCTGGCGATCTAAAGTTGGCATGCAAGTCGACCAGGAATAACCGTGAACGCACCACATTGACCCCGCTCCTTCGTTTTGCTCGTTGTGGTTTTGATTGGCAATGTGTTGCCACTCCAGGTTTTATCAAGATGACGTCCAGTCGCGGAGATGCATGCATCAAGCTCGTGCTGTTGGGCAATGGATCCGTGGGCAAGTCGAGTTTAATTGCGCGCTTTGTAGCAGACGGGTTCACCCGCATGTACAAGCAAACAATTGGTCTCGATTTCTTCGAGAAGGTACTCGTTTTTCCCCGTGACCAGCGTGTCGTTCTGCAAGTGTGGGACATTGGTGGGCAGACCATCGGCAGCAAAATGGTGCACAAGTACCTCTTTGGAGCGCACGCAGCTCTACTATGCTATGATGTCACGGATTCCCAGTCGTTCAGTGATGTCGAGGACTGGCTGGCAGTCGCACGACGCGCTATGGGCGAACGAGAACGACCTGGGGTCCCTTCTGTGCAGGACCCGGCCAGCCTAGAGCACATTTACTTGGTTGGTAACAAAATCGATCTGATCGCGCAGCGAGTGGTCACCAAGTCCCGTCACGATGAGTTTGTGAGAGCGCACGCACTGCGGGGAGGTTTCTTAGTGTCAGCCCAGAGCGGTGACCAGGTGCTGAAGGCCGTTTATCGCATATCAGCTGCCGCAGCGGGCATCCGAGTATCCGAATTCGAGCTTTCCTTCTGTGACCAAGTAATCCGCGCTACGATTCCGAATGGGAACGCTGCAGATGGCGACTCCGAGCCACGGACGGCAATGGCTGATGCCATTGAGGCAGAAGATCGGGCTCTGGAGGCCAGAAAGAACGCGAAGTCGCAGTCGCGGTGTATCGTCATGTGAACGGCTCAGGAATAGATCGATTGCAATCCCTTGTGTTTGCTTTACAAATGATCGCAGTAGCGCCGCAGGATCGCGAGTCGCTCTGGACGCGTGCCGTTCAGAAATGCCAACCTTTGGATCTCGTTGCCTCGTATATTGTTGATGGCAGTGGCCAGAGCATAGAGCCGTGGAAGAATCAATTGAGTCCACAGAGAGCAGCCGGGGTGTTTGACTTCCTGGCCGTTCAAATGTGGTACGTCTCCGTTCAGTGGCGCCGTGTTCATCGACACTCGCGAGATGGAGATCGGTGGCGGAGTACCTCCACTTTCTTGTCCGCTGTTGATGTACTGCACCAAATCTCCGTCTTCAACCCCAAGCATCTTCATATAGACGCCCATTTGCACAACATCGTGGAGCGGGGGTGGGTCTTTCAGCGCGTGGAGGCGGTTTTTGACTTCTACAACGACAGGCGTGAGCATCCACTCATCAGTGCCGTCGTCTGCAATTTTCAACGCGTCCGCGACTCCATCAACCATCCCGCAGATGGTGAAGAACCCGCTGGTGTCGTCTTGGTCATGATGCGCATCACTATCGTCATGTCTGCTAGGTTGTTTGTTGGCGCGCCTAGCTCTCACAGTCGCGCGTCGAGCTTGGGTATCCAGGTGTACGTAGTCTGTCACCGTGAGTTGCCGCAGCGATAGAGGAAGCGATGAGCCCTCGCATGGGTCATGTGAAACTGATGCCGTGTCTAACTTCATCTGGGGCACAGGAGGGTACGAGAGGAAATACATGTTCTCGTTCGCAAGCCGCACTTGGGATCTGTGGCACCTCCGCGGGAGTTGTTAGCTACTTGTGGTAAATCGCAGTTGGATATTACCGCGCTCAACCCACCCCGTTCGCTTCTCGTATTCCTGCAACTCCGCACGGCCTCTGTAAGCCATCGACCACGGCAGGCACGATCATACCTCTCTACCTGAATCGCGAGCCGCTCATTGCGCGTGCCGACACTCTGCCGGATCTTCTCGCGCAGAAGTGCTGCGGCCTCCGCCGCCTCCTCTGGACTCAGCGTCCGTCTCCTTGCCGCGTCGGCTAGCATCGCGTCCGCTCTCGCCGCTAGCAAGGTGGCTGTCCGCACGCTGGTCGGTCCATCGCGGCTCCGCGCCCACTCGAGCGCGTTCTTTAGCTCGTGGGCCCCGGATCGAGCTACGAGCTCCTCCAGCTCTTCGTCGCGCGAGACGACGCGCAGCCCTAGCGTCTGTGCGTCGCGCGCCAGCAGCAGCGGGCGGTCCTGGTACAGCAACTCAGCCGCCTCCTCCGTCACGTCGCCGAACGCGTGCAGCCCCGCGGCCAGCGCCACGCGCGACGCCGAGAAGCGCACCCCTGGCCCCGCCTCGGCCGCCATCGCCCTTTCTTTTGTCGGGTCAGCCGAGAGTGCTAAATTGGCTCACTTGCGGATGCTCAAGGAGCCACCAGCGCCAGCATGGCCAGCGCCTCGACGCCGGCCGCACGCTCGCGCTCGCGCCTAACACTCTGGTTCCTCGCGCTCGTGGCACTGTCAGTCACTAGCCTTGGCGCCATCGCAGTTCGGTTCGCTGCCCTCCCAGAGGCGCGCGCCAGGCAGCAGCAGCAACAACAACAGCAGCAGCAGCAGCAGCAGCAATCGGAAGACCTGAGAGTGCATCGAGATGAAGCAGCTGAGCGCCACGCGCTGATCGCGAACACAACCAACGAGGCCAGCGAGTTTGAGGAAATTGTTCCCACTGCTGAGAACGAACGGGCCATTAAGACCCGCGCGAGCGACATGAGCAGTAGCATCCCCCGCGTGATCCACCAGTCCTGGAAGACTCGCGAGCGCATCCCGAGCCGCTTCGCGCCGTGGATGCGCAGCTGGACACGGCGCCACCCCGCGTGGACCTACGTCTTTTGGACGGATGCGGACAACCTCGCGCTCTTTGAGCATCTGTACCCGCAATATCTAGCAGCCGCGCGCGGCGTAAGTAAAATCAGCCTGGCCGACATGGCGCGCTATGCGCTGCTGCACCGCATCGGCGGGCTCTACGTGGACGCCGACTTTGAGTGCACGAGACCATTCGATGCGCTGCACGAGATCCACGAGCTCTTCTTGGCGTCCGAACCCCTGGCGCACGCAGTGCTGCTGGAAAAGTCGACCGAGCCGGCACTCTGCAACGCCATCATGGCATCCCGCCCGGGTCACCCCTTCTGGCTCAGCGTGCTGGACGCTATCCAGCGCAAGTTTGAGCAACAGCACCGGCCTCGGCCAAACGCCTTTGACGCTGTGGGGCTCACAGGCCCCCGCATCGTCAAGCAGACCTACTTTGGCAGCGCAAGCTACCACAACGACCCGGCGCTCGCCGTGCTCACCCCGGAGTACTTTTACCCCGAAGTCGCCTACTGGAACCTGGGCGAGATGGAGAAGGCCTGCAGCCGCAACGGGCGGCTCGGACGGACTCAGGGTGGGCTCAAGGAGGCTTCCGAGCGCGCGTGCAGGTGGCTCAAGGACTTTCCTAGCGGCGAGTTCACTGAGCACACACATGCGACGCATCACTGGCAGTGCACGTGGTGTCGAGGTGAGCAGTCGACTGAGTATCGCTCGCTGGGCGACATCTTTGCGCCGAACGGCTCGCTCGCTGTCGGCTCGGCGAGGGTCGCACGCCCAGCGTTCACGGACACGGGCGTCGAGCTCGTAGACATTTCGTGGCATGAATAGACCAAGGGTCCGGTTCCCGGCCATCGTCTTTTATCGAGGGATACCGCGAGCAGTAGGCACAATAGACCTAGCAACGAAGCCAAAGCGGTATGACCACACTGCTAAACTTAGTGGTTGGCGCAGGAGTGAATCGTGCTGTGCTTGCAACATTTACGTTGCACGTCAGCAATGCCTAGCCATGTGAACAAGTTGGCGCTGCATCTCATTCACAACAAACGAATAGCGCACCACGCGCAGTTATTGTCAATTCCAGCCAAATTTGCCGACTTCATTGGCTAAAACTCAATAATTCAATTGTTTTAGCCAATAAAAAGTGAGTTAGGTCGATTTCAGGTGAAGAAAGGCAACGAAATGGCCTCACGAG
>JANFNE010000078.1:0-92273 GCA_024867545.1 Phytopythium helicoides | reverse complement strand
GAACTCGATAGAAGCGTTGACGAGTCAATCGCTTCTTCCCACGAGTCTGTCGGTCCTCGTGACCAACAATCGACTCCACGATCCATCGACGCTCTCCCTGATGATCGATCAGAGGAGGTGGGGCTGAACGCGAAAACGATCGAGCGGCTCTGGAAGTGGAAGAGTGCTCATCGTGCGCAGATCGAGGCACTGGAAGTTCGCGACGCGGTTCTCGCTGACCGGTGCGACAGCCTCGAGGACCAGCTGAAGGAGCAGAAGTCAATACTTGACTCTCTGTCCGATGGTCCAGCCCAGCGTTCGGCATTGGAGTCCCGTTTTGAGCAACGGTTCGAGCAAGTTCAGGCCGAACTTGAGCGACTCCAGAAGACTCAGAAGGCTCGAGAGGCATTCCATGAGCGTCTGCTTCTCTCTGTGGAGGAGGCAGGGACTGCACTCGAGGTACTTCGTAAGGAGTACCAATCTCGCCTTCTTGCGTTGGAAGCAGTGAAGGAAGAGTCCTTCGATGTGCTTCAGCGCCTCTATGCCGAGAAGATGCTCCATGACGATGAGTTGAAGACTCTTCGCCACCAAATGGAGCAGCTTCATGATCGTATGGATCACTCGCGCAAGGCTCACTAGGGTCTGCGGACCCACTTGGAAGGTAAGGCTTTAGTCTGCCCACGTAAAACGTTGGGTGCAGACGCATGCTCGTTGGGATGTCTAGTGTGTAGGCATCACCATTGCATTTCACCACCGTGAACGGTCCAATGAACCTTGGCAGAAGTTTCGAACTTCCCAGGTTGGACACTGCATGTTCAGGCAGATTCGCCGAACTAAGCAATACAAGATCATTGACCTTGAAAGATTGCTTGTTCTTCCTTCCACTCTTGTCTGCGTTTTGCTTTTGCAGATCCTGAGCCTGTGCGATTGCGTCTCGAACAAACCTCACAACGGCTTGTCTCCGCACGACAAAGTCATCGACTAGCTGCTTCTCGCGACCGGTTAGCTTATCTAACGGTTTCATCGATTCAAAATTGGCGTTGAACTCGATAGCAGCATTCAGGTCATCATCTGACTGCGGCGTATTGTCATTCGCCGTAGTCCCTCCCCCACTTAAGGTAGAGACCTCTCCCACTAGTGACGCTGGTACTCTCGGATGGAGACCGTAGTTCACATAGAATGGGGAGTGACCCGTCGAGACATGCGTGGAATTGTTCAACGCAAACTCGCAGAGAGGGAGAAATTCACTCCACTCTCTAAATGACGTAGCGTAACTACGCAATACGTCTTCAAGGACACGATTCACTCGTTCCGTTTGACCGTCCGTTTCAGGGTGCGCCGCTGTTGACATAGACAGCTTGGTGCCCAACAATTTGAACAATGCGCGCCAAAACTTGGATGTGAAGCGGGTGTCACGGTCTGACACGATCTCAGTTGGCAAACCGTGCAAACGGAATACCACATCCAAAAAGACCTTGGCTGTCTTCTCGGCTGAGATCTTGTCCGAAACAGGAGCAAGATGGACCATCTTGCTGAATCGGTCCACAAACACCAGGATCCCATTCCTGCGGTGCTTGTCTCGTGGAAGTCCGAATATAAAATCCATGCTCACGGACCTCCAGCTGTCCTGAGGGACAGGCAATGAACGAAGTGGGGCCTGCGTGGAGCCTGAAGGCTTCACTCGCTGGCAGATCTCACAGGTCTTCACATACTTGCGGACCCACTTGTACATGTGTGGCCAGTAGTAATCTCGGGAAAGACTGAGAAATGTCTTCTCTCGTCCGAGATGGCCACCCGAAGGGCTGCCATGATACTCATACAAGAGTCGATGACGCACACCCTCATCGTTGGGAACAACAACTCGTTCTGTATCCCCATCTTCAACCGCGTAGTACAACAACCCATTGTGTACTCGAAAGCGGTGAACGCGCGATCTTGTTCGTGCTGGGAGACCTTGCAGTGCCTTGTCAGAGGGATTCTTGAAATACTTGAGCAAGTCCTGACAGGTCTCGTCAGACTTGTATCCCTCGATGATGTCTTCGCGCACTGAAGTCGAAGCTTGAACTGCGATCGCTTGAACATCTTCGCAGAGTCGACACGCTTCGTCCGGATCCTCGTTCTTGGACTTGGGATCATAGTCCGGACGTCTTGACAAGGCGTCGGCTAGGATGTTCATCTTGCCTGGCTTGTAGTGCACAACAAAGTTGTACTCCGCAAAGAAGGAGAGCCACCTAGCCATCCTTTGGGACAAGTGAGGAGTCTTTACCGCTGTTCGCAGCGACGCATGATCTGTGTAGATCGCAAAGCGCTCCTCGCCAAGCAAGTATACACGGAACTTGACTAAGGCATACTTCATCGCAAGAAGTTCCTTGTCATGAACTGGGTAGTTCCGTTCTGCGGGTCGGAGTTGTCGTGATTGATACGACACTACTCGCTCTCGGCCCTCATCATCGTGTTGCATCAAAGCGCAACCGATGGCATAGTCGCTTGCATCACAGACGACGTGGAACGGCTTGTCGTGGTTCGGAAGAGCCAGCACAGGAGCTTCACGAAGACTCCTCTTGACCTCTTCGAACGCCGCTTGGTGATCTTCAGACCACTTCCACTCAACGTCTTTCTTCAACAGTTGTGTGAGAGGCTGCACTAACGCTGCATAATTGCGCGTGTACTTGTGCAAGTAGTTGGCCAGACCCAACCACTGTCGTAGCTGTTTGACATTCTGAAGCACGGGCCAATCGTCAATAGCTTTGACCTTCTCCGGATCGACTCGAACACCGTTCTTTCCCACAAAGCAACCGAGAACAGGAATCTCAGGGGCAAAGAACACGCACTTCTTCAAGTTTGCGTAGAGCTTGTTCTCTCGCATGACCTGGAATACTTGACGAAGATGACCAAGATGAACATCAACATCAGATCTTCCGTGCATGGCCTTACTATGAACGAATATATCGTCAAAGTAACTTGGTGCAAATGTTCGCAAAGGACGAAGAACATTCGTGACCATGCGATTGAAAGTCGCAGGTGCATTCTTCAGTCCTTGTGGCATCACTAACCATTCCCACAGCATACCACTCGGGGTACTCACTGCGGTTAGTGGGACATCGCTTTCGCGCATTCGAAGCTGATAGAATCCATCCTTCAGATCGATCGCACTGAAAACGGTGCTGCCAACCATTCCATCAAGGATCATGTCCTTGCGTGGAACCGGAGTCTGAGCGGGAATGGTTGCGTCGTTCAGCTTGTTGAAAGCATGAACGATGCGCCATCCGCCAGTCGCCTTCTTCACACAGAAAGTGGGGCTGCAGTGCGGGGACTTGCTCTCTCGCACATGACCAGCCTTTGCGCGTTGTGCAAAGAACTCGTCGATCGCATCGACTTGCTCCTTTGGCAACGGCCACTGTCTAGTGATACAGTACTTCGTGCCAGGAAGTACATCAATCTCATGACGAATGCCTCTGTCGAACGGCAGTTCGTCCGGCACCTTGTCGGGGAATATGTCCTCAAACTCCCGGACAAGCTCATACACGGGGTTCTCCTTGAGGGCATCCCATGACTGCTCCTCGAACCTTTCCTTCCGTGTCTTCTCGTGCAACACTTCAGCATCCACACTCGATGCTGTGTTGACGAGGTCTTCGTCGATTGCCTCAACAATCGCACAAAGCTGCGAAATTTCGCCTTTCGCCAGGCTACGCATAAGCGCCTTCTTGCTCATCACGGGCAAGGAAACCAAATCTTCGACTGAACTTGGAGGATTTTCAATCTTCACGTGACGGAACACATCGACGTCACCATCTTCACCGTAGACCACGACGTTCGCATAACTGCTTGTGATGCCTCTCTGTGGGTCACCACCTTCATCGCCTTGACTCGCATCTTGATCAGGGATGCTTGACGACGGAAAACTCTCTTCGTCGGGTTTCTTCATATCTTGGGAAGGATCTTCACACTTCACGCCATGACGAGCTTTCTCGTCACCAATGGCAAAGGAGACAGTCTTTTTCTGGCGCCTGACTGCTCCACCTCCAGTAGTCGTCTCGGGCTTGTCTTGTGGGATTGAGGGGCCATCGCACTCCTGAGTCCCATTCGACGCATCTTCCACAGACGCATACGCCCAAATCACTTCACCTGCTGCAACGCAGCCCAGGTCTTCGTTGACACTCTTGTCGACGGAAATCTTCATCTTCATCCAGTCAATGCGAGGTTGGTAACGCTTCAACCATGGCATGCCCAGGATGATGTCAAACTTGTCATCGAGATCGAGGAGAATGAAATCGTCCTCGCCTCGGAAATCTTCAAACTCGATTGCCAAGCGCACGATTCGCTTCGGCATCTTCACAGTCGACCCATTGGCCAACCGAACAACCATATCTTTCGTCGCATCGTGAGGAGTCTTGTCACTCCCGATCACGACTTTCGCTCGAACAAAATTATTCGACGCTCCAGTGTCAACCAAAGCACGTAGAGGCGTTTCAATACCATCTACATGAACTTTGAGCATGATCAGAGCAGTGCTCTGACTGAAACTCCCATCACTCCTTGTGGAAACTGCACGTGCCTCATGCACATCGGGGCCAGAGTCCTGTGTCTCCACAACATTCACAGTCCTCTTGTCGGGCCCAGTAGGGAGCCCCGCCCCTACTGGTCGTTCCCGTTTTTTGACCCTTGGGAACGGTCGAACCGGCGGCCGAAATTTCGGTTGCTGTTCTGGTTCGAACGCGATCCTTGTGTCTCTTGCCGATTCGGCAAGGACACCTTGCAGTTTCGAGCAATATGACCCGGCTTCCCGCAACGGAAACATTTCCCATCGTTGCGAGGACGCATGTTGTCGGTATGTTGGACATACGACAGATCCATCGGCTCTGGTCCATTGTTCGCCGACGATGTCACGCGGACTTGACGTGGAACTGGTCCACCGAACTTGGCTTGCTTGATGCTGAATTCTTCTTGCATCGCTCTCTCGATGGCTTGATCCAGCGTCGTCGGGTACTCGCGGAACAGTTGGTTCCGGATTGGTCCATCGTCCAGACCGGCCATGAATGTGACAACTTGTGTTGCCATGTCGATCGGCTGATCCACAATGCACGACACGAGATATCGTGCGCGTTGTGCATACGAGTGGAGGTCTTGGCGTCCTTGTCGAAGCTTGAGAAACTCGGCACGAGCACGGAACTCGCTCTGCGGAGGCTCGAACGCGCGCTTCAACTCTTGCTTGAAGTCGTCGAGGTTGTAGAAGCATGTTGGCTCCGCCAAACGCTTCCCATACGCCCAACTCTTCGCTCGACCCGCAAGGTTGGACATTGCGAACAACACTTGTTGCGTCGGGTCCCGGAGCTGTCTTGCAGTTACCGCTGCATCCAACTCAACGAACCATCTCGCCAGAGGTTCGTTCTCTCCGCCGCGATACGGGGAGATGTCGAGCTTCAGAGGCGTTACTCTCATCGTCGAGACAGGAGTTGCGGGCTGTCGACGAGAGTCCATGACCTCATGGTGCATGAAGCTCACTGCCGCGCTTCGCTGCTCATCCGGAGAGGCTGATCTCAACAGTGTGATCACAGCTGCCTCACCGATGACTGCGCTCATCCGCTCGAGGGCTGCCCACTCATGACCGGACAAATGAGGAAACTGCTCATTCGTCAGCGTCACTTGGTCTTCGTGCAGCACACTCGTCGGAGTCTCCATCCCTTCTGCTGTCTGCGCAATAGACAGGGAGAGTCTTGAAAGGAAGTGCACAAAGGGCGAAAGCCTCTTTGTCAATCCTCTTCTAGAGCAGGGTTCACGAAGTGCTCAGCGCAACTTCGGCAATCCCTTCTAGGAAGGTCGCAGGAAGGACCTCTCAAAGTGCTACCAGGTGTAATGGGGCGCTGTCCACGACAGTCCCCAAAACACGGCACACACGCTTGCGCTTGAGGAAGACTTGGTCTCTCCCGACTTGGAGGGAGGAGGAAGGAGACTTGAGGTGAAGGCGGCAAATTTGCAACTGAATTGAAAAGCTTATGGTTCCTGAATCCTACGAGCATAAAACCACTAGGGTCCTATGGGGTTAAATGCAATCAACCTACAAATGCAATATAAAACCTTGGGTTGAATCAGGTTGAACTTGAAGCTTGGACCAGGAGAATGTTCTCCAACTTGAACTTGAACTTGAGCTTCGGGTTCTTCAACAAAGAACCTCTCTCCCGCCACGTGGCACGTTGTGATTGGTTGAAACCACTAACATGTACCCACAATGACACGTCGGTTTCGTCACTAGAGAGAAATCCAGCAGGAACCATCTTCATGCACAGAGACACGTGTGCAGAGAGCACTCGAGAATGCTTCGAGAACATTCCGTGCGGTCGCAATCATTGATTGCTCCCGTGAGTGTGTCTCACACCAGTCTGCTGCCACAGACACCAATCTGTGACCAGATTGTGTCATGTAATGGACATGGGGCCCATTACAGCAAGTAATTGGTCAATACACTTACAAATACACTAAGCCTTTAGCAAGAGGCTCATCGACGCCGTCCTACATCATGTCACTCCGCGTACGACATCGCTGTCCCGACGTGTCGCGACGCGTCGGAATTGTGAACCAGGGGCTCAAGAACAGAAACGCATACGCTGACTAAAATAATACTAGCAGAAGATGTACACCCGAGTTGGAGTATTTTATCCCTTAGAAAACCTCCTAATAAAGTCAAGATTTCGCGTCTCACAGACGCTTTGAGTTGCCTCTGCAGGTAGGCCTTTCCCAAATCCAGCTATAACGCTTCACCACATTTCTCCTATCGTATACGACACTGTTTATCCAATATTGATAAGACACGCTTCAAGGGTTCCTTGGATCGACTCGTCCATGACCGGTGTCGATCATTTCAACGAAGCTGAGGCCTTGTCCTCTTCTTCATCAACCTCTTCGCATCTCGTTGTCAGTGCTAAATAGCGGAGCAGTACCAATTTATTAGCAAAACAGTCGCTGAGAACAGTGAAGAGAGTATGTTCTCCTGGAACTGTGGTGTTGGGGTTGTTTCCTGTCGCTAGGGGCTTTGTCAATTTATTGTAGGTTGTGTGCAGACTTCTGACCTGTGGACACATCGTTAGACGTTAAAATGGAATCCTGGAGCACTGCGATAGCCCAAGCAACCTTACCCTTCCTTTGAGCCTCGCAACGTCGACGTGACGACCGGACTCTTCAGACAGAGCCTATGCAACCTGTAATAGACCTCATGTCCATTACATGACACCATCTAGTCACAGATTGGTGTGCGTCTGGTAGCAGACTGGTGTGAGACACACTCACGGAAGCAATCATTGATTGGCTGCGCAAGCCATAAGCTGAACTTGGTGATAAAGCGGTTTACGGAGAGTCAGCCAGGAGTTGTAAACGGAATCGAATCAATTGATTCACTGCTTTCATGCATCAGGGCAACTACGCAAAGGAACTACATTGGTATCGCTGAAACGTAACGTCACGTGGTGGTCGTCTACCTTCCCCATGCTCGAGAGGTTTTCTGGATCAGTAGAGCGCTTTTCCAAGAACGCAAAACGAGTGCTCAGTGATCGGCGTCACCGCTTGGGACAGAGCGCGTGGTGGCTATCCTCTTCCTTCAATGGAACCGCATTGCTTGGAATGCAAAAAAATGGTTGCCATCGCGATGATGAACTCGGCATTAAACGCCACGACCTGAGTGAAATGCGAACGCAGAGACCATGAGGCATTCGCTGCATTTTTCATGTGCCAGAGGCGAGCAGCAAGACATGCCATAATCTCCCGTCTCGAGCGATTACGTGAATATCCTTAAAACATTTTATCGTTTGATTTAATGTTTATTATTCAATATCCAGTATATTATAAAATCTTTGTAGCGTAGTATAGACTCCATATTTGATAGACAGCGCACCACCCAGAAGCCCCACGAAGCCCGGAAGGCGACACCACCTCTCACAACTCCAACTCGCCGCCATGGTGCACACGCAGCCGCACCTGCCGGACCACTACGCGGCGCTGGGCGTGGCGCGGTCGGCCACGGCCGAGGAGATCAAGACCGCGTACCGCAAGCTCGCGTTCGTGCACCACCCGGACCGCTCCAAGGCGCACGAGGCGCAGGCCAAGCACGCGCATGGCGAGTCCGACAAGGTGCGATTTTCCCGCGCGTCTGGAGGCGCCCAGCGCAGCTAACGGACGCTCCATTTGCGCGCAGGACGCCGAGATCCGCAAGATCAACGCGGCGTACGACGTGCTGAGCGACGCCGCGGCGCGCGTCAAGTACGACTACGACCTGTTCGGGCACTCGGAGTCGCCGGGGCACGACCCGTTCGCGGGCGCCAGCAGCTACACGCCCATGACGTCGGCCGACGTGAACCAAATGTTCCAGGGGCTCAACGAGTTCGAGCGCTTCACGACGGCGCAGTACCACCGGCAGCGCTCGCACCGCGCGCCGGCCGCGATTGGGCGCCGACAGACCGACTTCCGCGAGCGCAAGGTCTTCCGCGCGTCCAAGCTGCCGTCGCAGGGAGCGTCGGTCGCGTGGCTCGGCTTCCCGCTGCTCGTGCTCGGCATCTGGGGCTTCAACCTCAGCTCCATCAAGACGCACGCCAAGCCGGCCAAAGAGTATTAACTGCGCTGCAGCATCAACACGAGCCTCTGTCGCTATCACGCCACGCATCGTTCAGGTCATCTATCAACATCGCAGGAAGCAGATCCGCACAAACATCAAGGACCAAGCTCATCTGTGTTTACTGTTTATTGGGAGATCCACATGCAGGCACGCGGGAAGGGAGCGCTTACTCGCGCTCGAACACGGCGGCGGCGCCCATGCCCGTGCCGATGCACATGGAGATGACGCCGTAGCGCTGGTTGGTGCGCTTGAGCTGCGTGAGCAGCGTCGACACCTGGCGAGCGCCCGTGCAGCCGAGCGGGTGGCCGAGCGCGATGGCGCCACCCTTGGGGTTCACCTTCTCGAACGGGATGTTGAGCTTCTCGACGCAGTACGCGGCCTGGCTCGCGAACGCCTCGTTGATCTCGAACACGTCAATGTCGTTGACCGTGAGGCCGGCCTTCTCGAGCGCGGCGGGGATGGCGTAGGCCGGGCCGATGCCCATGACCGACGGCGGGACACCCGCGACGGCGTACGACACGAAGCGGCCCTGGATCGGCAGGCCCAGCGACTTGGCCACCGAGCGGCGCATGAGCAGCACGGCGGCGGCGCCGTCGCTCACCTGGCTCGAGTTACCGGCCGTGGTGCTGCCGCCCTCCTTGAAGGCCGGGCGCAGCTTGCCGAGCTTCTCAGCGGTCGTGCCGGCGCGCACGCCGTCGTCCTGCGCGATGATGACAGCCTTCTCGTTGCCGTCCTTGTCCTTGATGACAGTCGACACGGGCGTGATCTCGTCCTTGAACCAGCCGTTCTTCTGCGCCTCGACGGCCTTGGCGTGGGAGGCGGCGGCGAGCGCGTCCTGCTTGGCGCGCGAGATCCCGTACTGCTCGGCGACGTTCTCGCTCGTGATGCCCATGGGGATGGTGCAGTCCATGGCGTCCTGCACCTGTCCGACGCGGTTCCAGTCGACGGTCGGGGCGTCCTTGCCGATGGCGGCGAGCGACATGCACTCGACACCGGCGGCGATGCCGATGTCGTAGTATCCGGCGTTGATCGCCGAGACGACGCTGGCGACGGCCTGCAGGCCCGAGCTGCACTGGCGGTTGAGCGTGTGTAGCGGCACCGAGTAGGGGATGCCGGCGGCCAGCTGCGCCATGCGCGCCATGTTGGCGCCGGCGCCCGGCTGCAGCACGTTGCCCACGACCACGTCGCCCACGAGCGCCGGGTCGAGCTTGGCCTGCTTGAGCACGGCCTGCAGCACGTGGCCCAGCAGCACGTCGGGCGTCGTGTCCTTGAAGCCTCCGCGGCGCGCCTTGGTGATGGGCGTGCGCAGCGCCGCCACGACGACGACGTCCTCCGGCGACGCGGGCGCGGGGGAGCCAGCGCCCGTCTGCACGTGCGAGCGGATGCGGTCGATGCGGTTCATGGCTGGCGGCTGGAGGAGCGAGGAGGCGAGCGGAAGGCGGCGAATCCAAGAGTGAGCCTGCTTCCCCTTTAGGGAAGGCGGCAGGTTGTCACGACTGACTGTTTTACACGTCAACACCCGCTCCTTCAACGTTGACAAGAATAACGCGGGGTGACTCCTGGGTAGTCAGATATTGTGACGCCTGGGTAGTCAGTGAAGAGTGACTTCTGGGTAGTCAGTTGAACGGAAACGGAAATACACTCATCAGGGACGCGCTTCAACGCGCGCATCATGGCGAGCAGGTGATGGCGGCGCTCACTCGCGGTCTTCTCGACGACGAAGGAGCAGCTTGCGACGGTATGAGCGACGAGCGCGCGCAGGTGAAAGGGCTGCTGGCCACGACGGCGGCGGCCGCGGCGGTCGCGGGGCTCGCGCTGCTGCAGAAGAAGCGCGCGCCGCTCTACGCCTCCAAGCAGCAGCAGGAGAAGAAACCTGTGGCGACGCAGCGCCACGGTCATAGCCACCACGCAACGAGCGCGGTAGACTACGCAGATGGGTACGAGCTCTTCCCCATCGACTTTGGCATGCACGTAGAGCACCGAGAGAAGCTGCTGGACGCGTTCCGCGCTGCACACCCGCAGGCGTCGAGCGCCGAGCGACCCGCCGCGCTGCTGTTGCATGGTGGTGCGGAGGTGGACCGATACGACACGGACACGCAGTACGCGTTCCACCAGGAGAGCTTCTTCCAGTACCTCTTTGGCGTGCGCGAGCCCGACTGCGCCGGCTTCCTGGACCTCAACTCGGGGAAGACCGTGCTGCTCGTGCCCAGGCTCAGCGCCGAGTGGGAGCTCTGGTGCGGCGAGCGCAAACCGCTCGCGTACTTCAAGGACCACTACCGGGTCGACGAGGTGCACTACGTGGACGAGCTGCCGATGGTCTTGAGCAGCAGGTTCGGCGTCCAGAAGCTGTTTGTACTCAAGGGGACCAACACGGACAGCGGACTCGAGACGACCACGACGTCCACGTTCGAGGGCATCGACAAGTTCGCGGTGGACGACAAGGCGCTGCACCCTGTGCTGGTTGAGTGTCGTGTCATCAAGAGCGAGCGGGAGCTGCAGCTGCTGCGTTTTGTGAATGAGCTGTCGTCGCGCGCGCACATTGAGGTGATGAAGTCGGTCAAGCCAGGCAAGATGGAGTTCCATGCCGAGAGTTTGTTCCTCCACTACTGCTACAGTAATGGTGGTGCGCGCTTCCAGGCGTACACATGCATCTGTGGAAGTGGACACAATGCGTCCGCCCAGCACTATGGTCATGCCGGAGCTCCGAACGACAAGTTGCTTGAGGATGGTGATATTTTCCTGAACGACATGGGTGGAGAGTTGCACGGCTACTGTGCGGACATCACGTGCACGATCCCTGTGAATGGAGTGTTCTCAACGGATCAGCGCATGATCTACGAAGGTGTTCTGAAAGCGCATGACGCCGTTATCAAAGCAATGAAACCAGGCGTGAGTTGGGTCGACATGCACATGCTTGCGCATCGAGTCATGACTGCCCACATGCTTGCAAATGGCCTTCTTCAAAACGGCACGGTGGACGAACTTGCTGGAGCATGAGGTATCTGCGTACTTTTCACCTTGTGGCCTGGGGCACTATGTGGGACTAGATGTACATGACGTTGGAGGTATCCCTCCCGGCAAGGAGCGCATAAAGCAGCGCATTCTTCAGAAGCTGCGCTGCGTGCGCACGCTCAAGAAGAACATGGTGCTGACCGGTCGAGCCGGGCTGGTACTTTATCAAGGCACAACTGGATGAGCTGCTCGCTGATCCAGTGAAGGCAAAGTTCGTCAACAAGAAAGTTCTCCAGCGGTTTATCGGGTCGGGTGGTGTTCGCATCGAGTCCGATGTGATTGTGACGGCAACTGGCGTGGAGAACATGGTCAAGGTTCCACGCACAGTCGAAGAGATTGAGACGGTAATGCGAACCAAGCAATGGGCTCCTACCAAGGTCTAGAAAAGTGTCATCGTAGTGAAAGCCACCACGAAGAGTTCACTTAAGACTTTACGAACGCATCGAACGGAATACATAACTCGTCACATCCATTTTGTCAACTTCCCTAAAACTGAAACCCAAAGCCAAATGACGACGCGGATGCTGCTGGGTTCTCTACCGACTCGGAGTCATGCGAGCCACTTTCCAACAGCTGCTCCCACTTGGACTTGCGGTGCTTTCGCTCGTACTCTTCTTGAAGCTCCTTGTCGACCTTTGCCAACAGTTCAGGTTCAGCGGCTGCGAGTGCCTCACGGAAACGCTCACCTAGGAAGGGCCGCTCATCCATCGGGAGTCCCTGATACTTGGTCCGGTTTGTCACGCAGGAAGCGCAACACGTTTTTGAGGTTGCCGCTGCTGACAAAATTCTGCGTGATCGCGATTGACTCCTCGACGTTTAGTACCAGGTGCCACCATCCGTGAGGCACAAACATGGTTTCTCCAGTTCGGCAAATTCCCTCTAGAGGCTTGAGTTCTGCCGGGAGCTTCTTCACTTGAGAGTAGAAGGTGACAAACCACTCGATCAGTGACACTGGAGTCGAGACGTCGCCTCCGTCTTCACTCGGATGGAACTCCTGGAGGGACCACCTCAGGAGGGAACATGATCCACTTCTTGGCACCGCGGAGCACAGCGTTCCAGGCATTCGTGGAGTTTGGGGTCCACGTGGAAGGAGGAGCCGGACTTCTCGGGGCCAATGATGAGCCATCGGTAGTCTGGACGGCGGTCGGCGCCGAGCAGTTTGAAAAAGTCCTCCTGGAAGTACTCGGGAACGACGTAGTCTGCGCCCAGCTGCGGCACCTTGGCCACGAACTGTTTGTCGAAGATGAACAGCGGCTGGTCGTCAATCAGCGTCCGCGAGTACTCGAGGTACTTGTCCATGGGCAGCTCAAAGCCGCCGGCGATGTACTTCTGTCCCTTGCTCTGTTCGACAAGGTAGCTGTCGGTCCACTTGGTGAGTCCTGGCCAGGAGTCAACCGCGCCAGTGATGATCACAGGCTTGTTGGGGATCTCGTACTCCTTCTTGAACATCTCCACCGTGAGCTCAGCGGCGCTGCGGCGGTCAATGTTATCAACCGCGAGCCAGGCGTCTTCAATAGGCGCCGCCGCGCAGTAGAAGCTCTGGAAGAGCAGGTCCGAGTAGAACCCGCGCACCTTGATGGGCTCCCCAATGTCCTCAGACCGCCTCCACTGCGGGTACTTGGTGGCGATGTACGCCTCTCTCCACGTCTTGCGCGCGACAAAGTCGCCCTCCATCTCCTCCAGCACGAGCGTCCGCCACAGCTCGTCGTGCCAGCCGACCACGTACGCGGCCCTGGAGCACGCGCTGAGCCTCGCCAGGTCCTCCGCCGTCAGGAAGTTGAGCAGTGCGAGCAGCTGGAAGTCCGGCAGGCGCGCGAGCCGCCCAAGCCCCGAGCCGCGGCACTCGACCACGCCACTCGCCGACTCATCGAAGAAGTTGCCGATCGGCTTGACGCCCAGCGGATGCTCCAGCCTCGCGCCAGGCGCCGACAGCTTCACGCGCTTCACCAGGCGACAGGCGCCGTCCGCTCCGCTCTCCTGGGCCGCCGCCATGCCGCTGCCTGTCGACTGCGCGCCGCCACCAGCAGCCAGCGACGCCTCCCGCGCCATAGACGCCGCAGCCATGTCGGGCTGCCGCTCGTCCTCTTCAAGCGACCTTCGCGCGACATTTATCTTCTCAATACTACACATCTACAACACTAATAGTACAATATATACATATAGATAACAATATAATACCGTTAATATCCGATAATAGCTTCTTTAAATAGTAAATTACGCGTGTAGACGCGGTTGAAGGCGACGCTGGGCACTGGTCGAGGCGGCATGGCGGAGGAGGTGGCGGCGGCGGTGCAGGGCGAGGGATTCGCGGCGCTGGACGCCGCCGCGTTTGGCCCGACGGACTGAGCAGCTGGAGCAGCTGAAGACGCAGGTGCTGCGCCGCTTTCGCGCGTTCCTGGAGCGCGCGGGGGCGCTGGGGCTCGACCTGAAGCGCGCGGAGGATGCCGAGCGGCTCGCGGGCTTCTACGCGCGCGAGGGCGGCCGCGTTCGACATGCAGCTGAGCACAAGCGCCGTGCAGACGCTCAGGCTTGACTGGGACGCGCCGGAGGTCGACGCGCGGCTGCTGCTGGAGGTGGAGAAGCGCTGGCGGCCGGTGCTCGCCTGCGCTGTTCGCCGCCCACGAGTCGGCGGGGACAGCAGACAACTTTGCGCTCGAGTATGTTGGCTGCGTGCTGTCACGACCCGGGGATGAAGACCAGAACTGGCACCTTGATGGAGTGCACCGCAACCTCACGCGCCATGAGCCAGGTGCGGGCTGATGATGGTGGTGATGCAAGTTTTGCGACGACTTACGTGACGTGAACGACGACAGCCGACCGCGTCAACGTGTTCGTGCCGCTGGTGGAGATCGACGACAAGACTGGCGGCACAGAGATGAAGGCGCGTTCGCACATTCGCAGCACAGGCGATGCTCATGACGCGTCGAGCTTTTCAGCCTACGAGCACCTTGACAGCGTCACCCACAAGGTCGCGGCGGGCACGCCGGTCATCATGGACTACCGCGTGTGGCACCGTGGGCTTGCCAACACGAGCGACGACACGGTCCGTCCGCTGCTGTACTTCAAATATGCGCTGCGTCAGCCCAAGCGACCGGCAGAAACACCAGCAAGCGGAGCCAAGAAACGAAAGCGCATCGTCCCGATTGCTGTGCAGCCACCACCAAAGTAGTCTACGCACAATCTATTTTACCTTGTAGACTCCTATGCGCGAGAGATCTCGTCAAAACGCTGACGCTGCGTCTCGTTCAGGCCAGCTTGCAAGTTCGAATGCGCTCTACACGATCGCCTGCGAGGTCACCAAAGGCGACATACTTTCTCTGGCTGGATGAGGATGCCTCCTCCCTCGTTTCACATGACAGCAGGTGCCTCCACACGACCATCGAGGCACTGGCAGTGGAATCGACCAGCTCTCGTGCCATTTGTTGACGGGCACCGCTCATGGTGTCCACTGATCCACTCTGGAATAGGTATACAGCCAAATGCTGGATGGCGAGCTCGTAGGCGAACACGCCTCGCTCAGAAGTCACATGCGCCTGGCGAACAGCTGACATCATCAGCTGCATCAACTGCTCGTCGACCTGCTTTGCTGCCGATGCGCATCGCCAGAATACACCGTAGCCATTGTCGCCACTACAGCTAAACGGTGCCAACGAGTGCAACAGACGCGAGTCATACAGCTCCTTCCAGACCCACTTTCGAATCGCAAGGGGAAAGTCTGCAGTCAAGAACAGCGTAATGCTGCGTGCAAAATGCACGTTGCCGTATGACGTCGAAGCAAATTCGGCGACAAGCTTCTCAGCGAACGTCATGACGAGCTGTTCGTCGGACGTAAAAGTCGCCTCAGTACCAGACCTTGCTTCGCTTGACTCGCCAGATTCCAAGTGCTGGAAACTCTTCAAGTTTCGCAGCATCCCATTGTACAGCCGCTTTGGTTGGTTGCTCTTGTCCTTAATGATAGGAGCAACAAATGTTGCAAGTAGTTTGTCAAGTGCAACGTCAACGTGCTCATCGAACAGAACGTCGCTGCCAGCGAAGAACACGTGAAGCAGGTGAAACAGCTTGTCTTCTTCATTGAGCGATGCTGATAGCGCTGAGCCACTCCACTTTGTTTCAAATTGGTACAGGAACCGGCAGGCTGCGCTTACAATGAGCTTCATCTCCTCACTCTGCGCTCGCGAAGGCGCTGTGTCACCACTGGCTTTCTTGGAGCCTGCGCTGTCGTCGTACTCCATCCGGGAAAATGGGCAGTACATCCAGTAACTTGGCAATGGCAAATTGTTGCTCACATACTCTTGATCATACTGCGGCATTCGAAGGTGGTACGAACTTCGGTCGCGAGGCAGCAGTGTCGATCCACTTGCACTAGTCAATTGTATACAACGAAAAGTGGCGAGCAGAATGGGTCTCCTGGTCACGAGTCGAGTTGACTAGTGCCTGATAGACGGGAACGAGCACATTACTCAGTGAGGCTGCCCCAACGTCGTCGTTGAAAAACTCGAGTAGCCTCAACACGTTTCGTTGAAACAGCAGACTGGTGAACAACTTCGAAATCCAAAACTCCATTCCGCCAGTCATGGTTGTCACGAGTGTCAGTCCTTGCCCGTAAAGCTCCTTCAGAAACCCGGCATCAACGAATGCTCCAGAAGTTCTTGAGCTTGATACAGAGACTGCCATGTCGGCAAGAATCACAATAAGAGCAGAGGCTTGCGATGCCGCAATCAAATCCGAACTCTTCGCCGCTGCTTCTCCAGCACCAAGCAGCTGGTGGTGCAATTGCGTGAAGAATGCATGTGCTACTTCTTCGTCGTCCATGTCTTCCACAAGCTCTGCCTGGATAATGCTGTAAGTAAACACCGAAAGCGATAGAAGTAAGTCGCGGCCTTCAGAGGATCCCGACAAGCTTCCAACCACTGCAGCGGAGCCAGTCAGAATATCAACCTGGTGTCTTGTTTGCTGAAAGCCACGCGTATCTAGGTGAAACTTCGATGCAAGCTTGGCAGCTGCAGACAGAAAGCGTATTGCTGTTGAAACCAACACCACCTGGTCGCTTGCACCAGCCTCATTTTTTGTCACCCAAGTCCCCAGTGCCTCGGTAACTTTGTCGCTTGCCATGTTAATGAAGGCGTTAAGCTGGTTGAAATAGTGCTGAGCTTCATGCACACTGCCAAGACTGCAGAAGGCCTCGAGAGCGGCGAACAGCGCTGGCAGCGCAGCTTGTGACAAGCTCCCCGCCTTTATTGTCATCGTCACCACCAGTACTAGTCTTGACAAGCTCTACACCAGTGAATCCACTCAGCAGCGGAAAAGATAAGCAAAGCAATGGAAGTCTAGAGCGTAGCCTAGAAGCACGCGCCAAATTCGCAAACTTTCAATCTGGATCATGGCGAAAACATTTGAAGAGTCCGCTGCGTGTGATTCTCCCTTCAGAGCGAGGAATCCCTTGGTACTCTGAATCACTCCATTACTCATGAGCACGGATGCCGCCGCTCGTTCTCCTTGGCACAGGCTGCGAACAAGCACCAGCGATTTAAGCGTCAGACGAAGCTCTCTTGAATATGTATCTTGGTCACTATCCTTCAGTGTCAGCACATCCTCGTTCTCAATGAATTTCTGCTGCAACACCTTCATCAGTCTAGCATTTGTCGCAATTTCTCGCGCTCCCTTGGGCGAGTGACGAGCAATCGCCACCAGAATATCCAGCATTTTCTCGGTTGCATCTTGATCTGGGAGCTGGATAGTGTCCAAAATGAATCGAAAGCGTGTACCAATGTCCATGTGAAGGAGGCCCTGAACCGGATCCATTGCAGCCATGTCTTCATCGTTGATACTGTTGCCGTCTTCATCAGGTGAGTCATCGATGTAGATCACTTCACGATGCCGCCACGAGCGTTCGTGATTGATGGTGTCCTTGCTACCAGCTTTCTCGTGCAAATGAATAGATGGAGGAGCCACGACAGTGCCAAATGCGAGCTCAAATTGATGTGACAGAAGCACCGACTCTTTCGACCACGAGATCGGGACGAGGAATGAGTGCAAGGCAGAAACCCCGGCACTAAGAGCCGTATAGTTTTGGTCATCAAGAGCAATCCGTAGCGTCACAGGCAGCTCACGAGGCAACACCTTCGGAACCATAGGCTTCCGGTTGAGTCTGCTCCTGTTCTTGGCGATTGATCAACACCTTGGAAATGACGGTCAGTGCCATCGCGCGCTGACTTGCAACCGACGAGCGCGCGAGGTGAAGAAGTTCGGGCATCGTGTATCCAGGAGCATCGGGCTCTTCACCGTGGTGGAAAAGACCCGAGTGAGAAGGAACCGTAGCGCCTGCATCACTCGAAATTTCACGGCCGTCAAAGTCGAATCGCTCGAGTGTTGCGGGTTCCTCCGGCTGCGCCAACTTCGGGGTCTTGGTCTTGGCGTTGCCTCCTGCCTTTGGAACTGATTGCATCCACTCGTGTTTTGCACGCTCCTCGGGCGGCAAGAGTTGAGCGGAGGCTTGCAGCTCCTCCTCCGTCGTGATCTTGGAGAGGTCGATTTGAGCAGCCGCGCTCGCACCTCCACCTTCCTTCTTCTCCTCGTCTTCCCTCGAGCGCTCGACGACCGACGCACCCGCAACTACCGGCGATTTGGTCGGCTTGGCAGCAGGCGCCTCGTTTCCACTAGCCGCTTGCTTGGCCTTCCCTCTGTTCCGCAGCTTCTCCACCAGCACCGGGTCGAGCGAGCGCAGCAGCTCCTCCTGCGCCTCTCTGATCTCCTGCGGGCTCATCTCCTTCAGCCTCGCGGCGTTCGTGGCGCCAATCTCCTCCCTCTCCTTCTCCTCCGCGCTCATGCTCTCCGTCTTCTTCGGCTTGACCTCATTAACAGCAGCAGGCGTCGGCGTCGGCGCCTTCTTCTGCCGCCGACCGAACAAACTCTCGCCGCGCCTGCGCACCGACGGGAAGCCTGTAGCCTCGCGCTTCACTGGCGCCAGGCGCGCGCTGGCCGCGTCCAGCCGCACGACGTCGCGCTCCACCACGCGGCCGACGATCGGCGCGGCCGCCGGCTCTTCCTGCTTCTCATCGCTCTCCTGAGGCCCACGCTGAGCCTGCGAGCCTGAAACCGAGACTGACGGGGCTCCGCGTCGCGAGACCTTGGCCGCTGGCTGCTCACTGCGGCGCATGAACTGCTCCTGCTCGCGCAGCAGCAGCGCGAGCTCCTCGTCCAGGTCCATGGGCTGCTGCTTGCTGGCCATCGCGCCGCGATCCAAAAATGCGCGCTTATGCTCACGTTCTGCTACCTTGTGGGCCAATCAGGGCGGGTTTTGACTTCATGAGCCAATGGAAACGCTCTATATTACTGCTATATACTCACACTCTGCTTTCTGACTTGGACGCTCGAGCACCAAGGTGTCGTGGTGGCCATCCGTGTCAAGCATGATCGCCTCCATGCGCGCGTGCATCGTCTGCCGTGCTACTGTCCGATCTCTCGAGGCAGTGGCGACGGTGGGCCAAGCAGTCTCAGCACGACTGGAGCCTGTCCTGCCGCGTCTCTCGGTGCCGGTGAGTCAATGGCCAGCGTGGCGTCAAGACTGGTCGGACTGGCGTCAGCGGTCGAATGAGCCCGTGAGCGCTACGTTGCTCGCTTGCGTTTCACGGCGTTTCCACCCGATCCATCGATGCGAAGCAAAGCTGGCCGTAGCACGAGCGTGCAGGCCGCAGCGAAGGCAAAAGAGCAACGTGTAAAGATATCCGCGGTCGTTCTGGTGCTCGACGCTCGAGTCGAGCACCACCACTGGCCGCGTCGTCTTCTCTCCTCTCTCTCCTCTCTCTCTCTCCTGCCTGCACCCCCTCCTTCTGTCTTGCCATGCACTGCTGGGCCTACAGCCTCCGTCCATGCTGTCGACGCCCTCCGCCCGTGTAGTGTACAGCCCTGGCGCGCCGCCCGGGCCCCGAATCCGAGCCGCCATCGTCCGCTCCCTCGCGTTTGTCTACTGTACACCGCTCCGTTCCCCCCTTGCTGCTGCTCCTGTCGGGCCGGCCGCCTAGATGCCGAGGAAGTCCATGGCCGAGGCGAGCGCCTGCCGCGTGCGCACGGCCGCAGGCTTGACGTCCTTGGGGTTGACCATCGGGTCGTAGCCTCCGAGCTGCTGCGCGCGGCGCGCGGCCGACAGCTCCTGGTCGCGCTCGAGGCTGCGCACAATGTGCGCCTCGTGCTTGCGCTTCTCGCTCTCCTCGCGCCGCACCTGCTTCTCAATGTCGTACTTCTTCTGGTGCATGCGGTAGAGCTCCTTCTCGGCGCGGCGCAGGCGCTCCTCGATGATCGCGCGCCTCCGCGTCTCCTCCTCGCAGCGCTTCTCCCACAGCTCGCGCTGCTCCTCCAGCTCCTTCTTCTCGGCGCGCCAGCGCTTCTCGTCCTCGGCCTTTTGCGACTCGAGCGCGATGCGCTCCAGCGCCTCCTGCTCCAGCCTTTCCCCCCGTCAACGTCAGCATGCGATCCTCCATCCAAGACAAAACACGCTATACGTATACCCACCGGCGCTCCAGGTCCTCGTTCACATACTCGAGGTCGTTCTGCCGCCGCGCCTGCGCCTCCACGAAGCGCTTGGCGTCCGCCAGCTCGTTCTGCAGCCGCTGGACCAGCTGACTGTCGTTGCGGTGCTCGCGCTCGAACAGCGGCACGCCCTCCATGTCCGTCTGGCTCCCCCGCGCTCGTCAGTATACACTCTCCTCGCGCGCAGGTATACGCCACGCACGCACCCGCAGCGGATTCCCCCAGGTGCTCGCCGTCGCCGTCCCCAGCATGAGGCTTGGCCGCTCGCTGCTTTTCCCGACTGGCGCGCCGCTCGAGCTGTATTTTTGCGCGCCGAGGGGAGTGGAGCAGCATACAAAAAACAAGTCAAGTATACAAACGGCGAGTCAGCGCAGAGCAGAGCCCAGTGACACGTTGGAACGTTCTGGCGCGATGGACAGCTACGGTACGACTGCGTGCAGATTCCTTTTCGCTTTTGGCAGCCTACACTTTTTTTTTTTTGTTGGAGCTGATGCGAGCAAGTGGACGCGACATTCCGCACAGAGAAGCGATGTGTCCCGAGGTGTCGAGAGCTTGCAGCGAGAGGAGGTTGCTAGGTGCATTTTCTGAAATCTCGCAGCTTGGCGCTGGGCCGACGAGAACGAAGTTTGGCGACGACGGCGCGCTTGATTTTTTTTGTTTTCTCGATCACTCATGTGTCCAATCACACCATCCGATTCGTAACGCCTGCCGCGACGTCATCGACGCGACTGTCACGTCGACAAGTTGAAGCAGTCTGACTAGGTCTTCCGCACACATTGATGGCCAACGGCAGAGCGCCACTGCGGCGGCGTCCTCTTTGCGATTGGCCACCAGCGGGCAACAGGACGCTCCATCTCCATTGAGGGACGGCGAGTATTCATCTCTCATGGAGGTCCACCTCCTGGCGGAGACCACAGTGTCGAAGCAGACACCTCTCCCTGTCAAACGTCAGCTCAACGCTCCCATCTCCGATCGTGTAGAGCAAAATCGAATGACTCACCATCGCAGCGTACCTGGCGCCACCGAACGTGCGTCCGTACGTCCGCACGGTCGCCAATAGCACCGTGTCTTCGCTGCGCTGCAATGCTTGCCGGTCGCCGTAAAACGCAGCGCGAAGGCGGCGGTACACCTTCCATACCAGCGCCAGCGCCAACGCGGTGGTGATGAGGATGTGCTCGGCAAAGTCTGAGCACTCACTTGTGAACCACGAGCACTTGGTGCATCGAGTCGAACCCGCTCGCGAATCCCAGCCGAGCTTGCACTCTTCGCACGCCTCCATACCTGGCTCGTCCGAGAACGAGCCCTTCGGACACTCGCGGCAGCTCGTTACACCCGACTCGTTGCCAAAGAAGCCAGGCGAGCACAGCTCGCACGTTCTGTTGACTGAAGAGAAAAAGCTGCCTGGAGGACATGCAACGGCCCGAGTCGTCCGCCAGGCTTCGTCGTCACTCAATAGTTTCATTTGCACAAGCATCATCGGGATTGGTCGCTGCAATGAGTCGAAAAGACCGAGGTTTCTGCCTATTAGTGTACGAAATCCCTCGCTCGACACGGTTTCGCCGAGGCCCTGTGCGTTGTTGGCTTGTATCTCGCTTGCCGGTCCAGTGCTGTCTCCTTGGGAAATAACGTTGAAAGACTTCTGGACGCCTCCAAGCAAGCTCGAGATAGCGTCTTCGCCATGCGTTGGCTCTTGCTCTGGCTTCTTCTTTGTGACGGCGGATAGTCGAAGTGCGCTCACATTAGCAGCTCTGAATTGCTCCTTGAAAGATTCAGAGTGCTGCTTCCCTCGGTTCGGAAGCTGGCGAGGCACCTTCTCGATGGCCAGGTCGATCGCAGTGTTACTCAACTCTTCGACTATGCTAGCTCTCTCTACACCAATGGCGTGCACCTTGACATTTTCCACTGCAAACAGATCCAGTGCGAGGCGAACAGATTCGGTGACCGCTTTTGCAGGATGAGTGTTCGCGATGCTTGCGTTTGAGGAAGGGAGTTCTCCGGTAGCATTCATATCAAAACGCTCGTGATAGTCATCCAATGTCATGCCCAACAACGTCATTTGAACTCGTGGCCACTCGACGCGCTGGAGGATCTCGCCGATTCGGGGCTGCTCGCAAGCCAAGCCACCCCCAAGGACTGCAAACGTCCCATCAGGACAATTCTCACACGAGCTTGAACCAGTGTGAGGTGAATATTGGCCCGCCGAACAGCGAGTGGGCTTCCATGCGCCAGCTTTACCAACAAAATAGCCAGCTGGAGCGTCGATACACTTTGTCATTCCACTATCTGGCGCAAACGATCCAATCAGGCAATCGATGCATTCCTGTGCGCCAGCGTTTGAAGTGTATGTTCCTCTTGGACAAGGGTGACAAGAGAGAAAGTTGCCGCTGTTGTACGTCCCCGGTTGGCATTTCCGTACAGATCGAGACTGAGCACCAGTCGCATCGAGATCGCTGAGGTTAATGTACTCTCGTCCAGATGGGGCTGTTGGATAGCATACTTGGCTGCCAAGCGTCTCGGTGGTAGTCCCTGGTGGGCACAAATCGCACTCGCTCGCTCCTTCTGATGTTGAAAATGTCCCGGGCTCGCACGACATACACGACTTGGTGTCAGGGTCAATATAGCTCCCAGGCTGGCAACTGAGGCACTTGGACATCCCTGGTAGACGAGCTACCATTCCGTCCGGGCATGGTATACACTTGGGTGAACCAGGGAGGTCTTGGTAGAATCCGCGAGAGCATGGAAGACACTCGGCAATCCCTGTATTGTTGGCATGAGTTGCCCATCGACTGAAAGTTCCGGGTGGGCACAATGAGCACTCAATCGATCCTTCCATGTCTGTATAAGTACCCGGATGGCATGCATTGCATGCTTCAGCACCTTCGTAAGCGGAGAAATGTCCAGCCGCGCATGGAACACAGGCATATTGCCCAGGTTTCGGATTAGCAGTTCCTGGTGGGCAGAGCTGGCATTTTGGTTCGCTGGAGCTGTTGATATTTATGAACGATCCTGGCGGACATTGTCCGCATCGGTCCATACCACGTGACATCAAATCTGCGTAGCGCTCTTCCCACATATATCCAGGAACTACTTCCTGCACGGATGATACCGGAATCCAGCCTTTCGGGCACGATATGCACTGGTATCCTGTCGTCTCGTTGGAATATGTGCCATACGGACACTGTGAGCACATCACTGAAGAGTTGATCGCTGTGATAAGTGAGTGGGACTCGACAAAGAGATCCCCCGCCTCCCCATTGTGCCTAATTTTCTGTGAATCAATCATTCCAGGCTTCAAAGTGTAGCCCCCACCACAGATACAGGATATGTTGGAGCTGACCAATTCATCAGGAAGTGGGCACCACAGATTTCCGTTGCCAGCAAACATGCTGCTAGCCTCCAGGCCCAGTTTTGCTCTGCATTTCACAAGTGATCGCTAAGACATAGGCCAATCACTGGGAATTAGGGACGTACATTTGAGGAGGAAGATCAGGTACGCGTCCAGAAAAGTTGTTGTCGTTCACGGCCCTGAAAGCAAAACTCCCACATCGATTAATGGTGGTTAATGGGACTTCATAATTCGGAAGTAACGTACAAAACCCGTAGCGACGAAGCATTCCAGAACTCCGGTATCCGCCCGGAAAGAAAATTGTGGGAGATATCACTAGTTGCAAGTAAGAGTCCTGAAGCTCAAATTTGAAGAAATATCAGCCAAATCGGCGTACATGATCTCAATGTGAGATTCCTCATCAGGGTCCCCTGGATTCTGTCTTCCCATGAATGTAATTCGACGAGGAACAGTCCCGGTGAAGTGATTGTGCGATAGATCCCTGTAAAATATCAATTCAATGAGATAAAGGATATCTGAGGTTGTAACAAAAGAACACATACAAAGTCACAATATGGCGAAAAGGAGGGAAATCTGGAATCCCTCCTTCAAGCTCGCAGTGACTAAGGTTTCTGCCATCCAGTCGAGGATACTGAACAGTTAGTATCTGTCGTCTACGACAGCTGGCAACTTTACTTACAAATACTGCAGCAAATCCGCCTGGAACGAACGGACTGGCAGCTTCAAGCTGATTGGATTGTGTGCCAAGTTGCTGCATTTACGAAGTCGCCATCGGGTCAGCTGCGTCTCTTTTCAATAGATATTTTTCACGTACGCATGCCGAAGTCTTCTCATTGATCCAAATATGGTAAGCGATGTCGCCGTCAGGTTGTTGTGCGATATATCGCTAGGCACACCGAAGCGTGAGATCGCCAATGTGAAAACAATGAATAACCGGAAAACCTACAGCACTTCGAGCCATTCGCAGTCGCTGAAAGGCTTCTGTAAAGTGCCAGTGAGCTGATTCTGGCTCAAGTTCAGAAACCGAAGCTCACTCAGCATGCCGTTGACCCATGGAGGGAAAGACCCAGACAGCATGTTGTTGGATAGATCCCTGTGCCGCCCTCGTCAGCTCACAGCAAAGAATTGAGATAGCTCGCCCGTGCTTACAATTGCTCTAGCGAGCGCATGACGCCGAAGTTCAGCTCGTCCAATCGACAGCGCAGCGCTTCTCCCGGCAAAAAGCTATGCGGCGAAACCCAATCAGAAGCGAGCAACAAGCAGTCGAGCACAGAAAATTTGCCTACATGTGCGTGATTGTCGTGGGGTCTGTATATGCCTCACACTTGATTCCCTCCCATGGCCAGAGAAACTTGACCGGTTGCTGAGGGTCAAATTGCACGTCATGACTCCAGTTTCCCGGTAGAACGCGACCAGTGCACGGATGTGTGCGGACTCCGGGCGGGCACATGGTCAGTCGACCAGTGTCATTCGCAAATTCGTCCTCGTCCCCAACACACCAAGTTTGCAGTGCCCACGATTCGCGCGTCCGGCACTTGCGGTACAAATCCAGCAGCACCTGCATTTGATCTTCACCGACTAGATATCTCTCGTCGACAGGCGTGAAGGAGCCATTTGCTTCCCACCCAGGAAGACTCGCCTTGCCCGTTCGCATCTCCATAATTGCATCCTTGACGAGCTTGGCGACCTCCAAATTACTGTCGTCTGCTAGACGCTCGATGTCCGCAAACGGCGCCAGAAGCTGTGAGATAATTGAGTCGCTTGCGGCAGGAGCGTTAATGCCTAGCAACAGAAGCATCGGTGAAACTAAGCGAGCAGCCGACACCATTGTTTTCGTCAATGGTATGGATTGATTTGTGAGCGGTAGGCGGAGGGTGTTATGATTAAAGGATAAGAAGACGAGCCATGGACAACAAGACGAAGGATTCAACTTCCACGACGGTATTGCACTCGATTATGCTGCTCCTCTCTTTGTGGGAAGAGCGATCTATCATCAATTTGGGAAAGTACCTCGATCACTGGTTATCGTCGTTGTCGATCTGGTTGTTGGATCGCAAGGCATACGACTTGGGCTCTGGAGCCGGACGGGCGTGGAACACCATCGCTTCCTTGCGCATTCGCCGGATTTCCTCCTCTTCGAGACGCTTAGCCTCCGCCTCCACACGCTTGCGGTATGCCTCCTCCATCTCACGGCGCTCACGTTCAGCTGCGTCAAACGCCGCACGTTCAGCAGCGCGGCGGTCTGACGCAAGCACTGGAGCTGCGAACGTTGTGAGTGGTTTTGCACTGGGCTTTGACGCGCGATCCGAATCACTGCCAGAGTCAGTCGAGAACACTGGCATTGGATTGGCACGGAACTTTGCAGACTCCTTCAGTCGCTCTTCCTCTTCTCTCTTCTTTGCCTCGAAGCGCTCACGTGCCAGTTCGTGGTGTCGCTCTCCAGGCATTGCAAACGGCTTGATCTCTGTCAAGGGCTTACTCGACCCCTCGAATCGCGGAGGCGTCGAAGTGACGCGCATCGGATTCGCCTTGAAGTCCCGCTTTCGCTCAAGCTCCTTTTGTTCCTCTTCAATCCGACGCCGGAATTGCTCCTGGTACTGGCGGTGTAGTTGAATACTCTTAAGTGGTGGGGTTTCTGGAACCACGGGTCGTCGTGGGCCTGCTGAGGCCGCACGAGCCGAGCTAGCTGCACGCTGCTGCTCACGCTCTTGCCGCCTGCGCTCCATGTCGCCCGCACTCATACGGGTGGCCGTATGAGTCGATGGTTTGGGAGGGGCTGCGCGATCCAACGACTTTGATGGAGACTGCAGCTTCGGTTCCAGGATTTTCTTGTTTAGTGGCCGGGCACGGAATTTTTTCGAAAGCTCTTCTTCGTCTTTGTCTGGCACATCAATCGGTCGGCGGTAGGACGCTGCTGCCTGCGCTCGCCGACGAGTCTCTAGGCTGGGAGTCGCGGGCTACAAAGAATGCGTGCCATCCGAAGTTTAGCAACTGTGAATCTTCAGAAGTGAGGTTTTCCGCGTACCTGAGTGAGTCCCCTGGATGTCGTCGCAGTTGGTGGCCGGCGAGGACGTTCAGCTTGATGTGGATCGGGCACAATGCCTCGTCGAGACGATCTTGCAGCAGTCTGGAGTTGTGGTGTGTGTGGGATCTGCAGAAGCGCATGAGAAAACTAGGCTAATAAACACAAACCATCGCTTACGAAACGTACCGTCGGATGAGGAGGTCCATTGTGAAGGTTCGAGTGGGTTTTAGTGGCAGGATATTTGTATTCGCGAGAAAGTAGCGACTCAGGGGTGATCATGGCTGGCTTTTCAGCATCGCCTTCTGCGCTTTCTGCGTTTGAGTCGATGCTTGCATCACGGTGGGATCGCCGAGATCGGCCATCCACGGACAGATGTGGCGACTGCGGAATCGTCAGCTGTTTGGTTGACCGCTGGAAAATGTTCACCGGAGGTCGATGAACTTTCGTCCGCTCGTGGAACTCACGGATCTTCATTCGCTCCATTTGAAGGCGCAGACGCTCTTCCTGGATTTTGAGCAGCTCACGACTCGTACTACTCATTCTAGAAATGTCGGTGGGATCATGAGGCTTCGCTTCAGCTTTTCGGCTAGTGCGAAGCTTCGGGCTGTGTGGCTTCGTCACCCGGTGCGGTTTGTCTTGAACTGGAAAGTCTTCCATGTACGTCTCTTCTCGCAGTCGCTGCTCAGCTTGCACTCGCCGAATAAATGATTGAGTTGGCTGCAACAGAGATGAGGGTACACTAGAGTGGGTACTGTACGATCCAGTCGACCGAGGCGGTTGGTGATAGCTCGCTGCACCGTAATGCATGTTTGGCTGAGAGCGAGGCTGCTGGAAGTGATGGCTTGCGTGTCGAGGTGAGATAGAGCCTTGCGACGAATGGATTGAGCCTCGGCTAGCATCAATGTCGCGCATTCGATACGAAGTCGCTGAGGACTGAGACGAAGACGCGTAGTGCTCCAGAACTTCTTCGAGAGTCTCAGGCGCACCCTCCGACAGTAGGCTCCGTGACAGAATCGACGCAACCGATTCGGCGTCTTCCTCTTCGTACTCGGCGGCGGAAGCAATTGCCTGAGCAGTTAGCGGGGCGGAAGGAGCTTCCACATCAGCCATGATGACGCTGGTGTTCATTTCCACCGTGCCCTCTGATCCAGCATCGCTCATGTGTTCATCGACGTCCTGCTCGTGCTGGACCTGGTTATCTTCCGGGTGGAACGGGACAGGAGAGAGAACGGCAGGCTTGGTCTCCGACTCGTCCATCTCAGCATCCGCCGAGGCGTTGTTGCCAGCATCTCCACTCTGAGGCTTGCCAAAAGTGGGCGGTGCGATATGGATCGAAGCGGCAGCCTGGTTGCCGAGGCTCGGCACCGCCTGCGAGAAGGCTCCAAAGCTGGGCACGGTCTGCGAGAACGCGCTCGCAGCAGCACTCGCAGGCGCACTGCGAGCCTCGTCCGCGCCGCTCGGCATCCCCGAGTAGCTGCGCATGAGCGCCCTGGCCAGCGGCTCCTCTGCCACCTGCTGGTCGTGGTCGCTCTTGACCTCCACCGGCGCGGGCGGGGCCTCCGAGGGCGGCGAGGCCACCGTCGTGGCCGCCGACGGCGCCGGAGACGAGAAGTAGCCGTCCGCGTTGTTGACGTAGCGCCGCTCGAGCGCCGGGTTGGCCAGGTCGTAGTAGGCCGGCGCGTCAAAGACGAACTCGTCGTCCTCTTGGGCCGGCGGCGCGTCCGCCTCGTCCTCCGACTCGGTGGGCGCGTCGCTCTCGCTGTCGCTGTAGCCAATGGCCACGCCCGCGGGCCGCGGCGGCGCCGGCAGCCGGCCCGTCATGGGGTTCGCCTCCACCAGCAGCGACAGCGGCGTCGCCATGAGGATCCGCACTTTCTTGACTGCCCCTCTTGTGTAGGTACTTCGTGTGCGTCGCGCCGGCGGGAGAAGCGGATATAGTGAAGCCAAGAGAGTCTTCCTGCGGGAGCGACTCTCTTGGCTTCAGTATCGTCCTCCCGCGTTCAAACGGCAGCGGGCGATTGTTTAAATTAATATCCATTGCTTTATTCAAGGTACGTTTTTTCAAGAGTATAATCTACTCTCATTTGTTTGTATATATACGTATCGCACATGACTACGCTAACTATTTCAAGAGGTTCATCGATTCCATTTTGACTACCAGGTCCCTCTCCCACTCTGCAGTCCCGGAAGTCAAAGCGCGAAACTTCATGCTGGTCAAGCGCACTCCCGATTGTGCGGCCAAGAAAGATGCTCCAGCTCCTGCGGCCGCGCGCGCGCGCCTCCGGTCGCCTCCTGGTGCGTCGTCCGCGCGAATATGCGCGCCTCTGCGCTCTGCTGCACTAAACCGAGCCGCTTGCGCAGCACACGGTGCGGCGCGTGGGCGAGCCGGGCACCACGGCGTGCCGCTACTTTTTCTACGACGATCTGGGCCGCAAGCAGTCGCCGTGGCACCACATCCCGCTGCTGTCGCCCGCGCACGACGGCTCGCTGGCGCACCCGCACCAGCCGGGCTCCAGCATCTTCCAGTTCGTGAACGAGATCCCGCGGGGCACGCGCGAGAAGATGGAGATCGCGGGCGAGGAGGAGTTCAACCCCATCAAGCAGGACGTCAAGAAGGGCCTCCCGCGGCTCTACCACAGCGCCTCGCTCGTCAACTACGGGTGCCTGCCGCAGACGTGGGAGGACCCGGAACACGTCGACGACAACACCAAGCACGGCGGAGACAACGACCCCATCGACGTGTGCGAGATCGGACGCTATGTGGCGTCCGTGGGCGAAGTCTACCCCGTCAAGGTGCTCGGCGTGCTCGGCATGATCGACAGCGGAGAGACGGACTGGAAGGTCATTGCCATCAACATGAAGGACCCGCTCGCCGAGCACGTCAACGACATTGAGGACCTCGCCAAGACGGAGCTGCACGACGCCGTCGCGCAGATCCACCGCTGGTTCCGAGACTACAAGATCCCGGACGGCAAGCCGCCCAGCGAGTTCGCGTTCGGCGGTCGCGCCATGCCGCGCGACTTTGCGGTCGAAGTCATCCAGCAGACCCACGAGAGCTGGAAGCAGCTCGTGGGCGACGAGCTATCGCGCCCCACCAAGCTCTGGACGTCCAACCAGCCCATCATGTAGGTGCTTCGCAACATCTACCATTCCCTTTGGAAGCAAACAGACTCCTTCATTTTGGCAAATACCAAAGCGAGTAAGCAAGCAAACTACCAATCAATCTAGTCGGACTCGATGTGCAGGAAACTAGGCAATGCGGAAAAGCAAAACACACGAACTGTTAACTTATTGCTGCTGCTCGGGGCGGCTCGCGCTCGAGGGACGGCGAGCATGCGGCAGGCGTCTTGGGGGAGCGACCGCGCGCGTACTCGCAGTCGGTCGTCTCATCGGCATTCGCTCCAGCGAGTCGATGAGCGCTAGCGAGTCCACGAGGTCGAACAGCATGTGCTCGCGGCGCTGACGGAGTTCGTTGCGCATACGCGGCAGGTCGGCTACACGTCCCTGCAGAAGGCCCAAAGGAGTTCCACCGCCGTTAAGGCCAGGTGCTTCTGGAGGGCTGGCTCGGGGATTTCCAGGCATGAATGCGCGGAACGAAGTAGATTGCTGCTGCTGGTTATCCTCAGCGGGATGAGAGTCGGAAGTGGACGCGTTCTGGACGTCGTCGTCAATTTCGCTGAGGTTGAACGATTCTGGCAACTCGGGATCATCGACCAAGGGGGCTGTGCGTACCTGAGGCGAGTGCACAAGCGTGGCAGGAGCCTCAGTGGTTGGAGAATCCTCGCTACCGTCTTGAATATCTGACGCCAGTGGTTCCACCGGCAATGTGGTCGGAATACCTCGGAAAGGTGACAGCAACTCGGCGCTGGGATCGCTCAGAATCCCATCAGGCTCAAATCGGTTTTGTCCAGGGTGGCGAGGGGTGGGAGCCCTAAAGGAGCTGGCTCGAGGCGTGGATTCTCCGCCCTCTCGTGGAGTACCGACCCCACTGGCCCGAGGAGAGCTCACGCCTTCTCCATCACTGTCCGCATCATCTTCTGACGCACCTGTCCACTTCCACTTTTTCTTTGACTTGAGCGTCAGAATGGTGCGACCAATCTTGACGTGCATGGTTTTGTTCCAGTCCAACTCGAGTGGCTTGCTCAGAAACAGCATGGTGCCGTTGGAACTTGAGGCGTCGAACAGGAAAAAATGGCCCTGCTCATAGAGAGTAGCGTATTAGTTTTCGTGACACGAGCAACGAGTACCTCATTCCAATTCGCAACGGACGACGTACATCTTGGAATTTGATCTTGGCATGAAGCTGTGAGACGGTTCGGTACCGTAGAGTCATGTTGTTCGTCGTCGAGCGACCGATGGTCAGGTACTGCTGGCCGCGCGGCAGGCTGTTCAACACAAGAGAACGTATCAGTCATACGTCCAGGAAAAACAACGCTTTGAAGGACGCACTTGGCAAAGCTGAGCTGGAAACGTGTGTTGGTGAGGGCGGTGGACCGGTTGCGGGTCTCGTGCTGCGTGACGACGGCGAAAGTCACATACGGGGGCGGCAGCTTCTTGGCGAGCAGCGAGACAACGCGTCCGTCGTCGAGCCGGACGCTCGTGAGGTATGTGGCCTTGCAGATACTGCAGACGTCAAGTCCGTCCGTGTTGGTGACAGCGCACACTTTCTGGTTGGGATTGTTGCCCTCGGCATCGAGGTTGTTGTTCCAGCGCTGCAGGCACTCGAGATGCACGTACTTGGTGTCGCCCTTGCAGTCGCATGGCGCAACGAGCGGGTTCTCCTCTGGCTCTTCGTCTCCGTCGTAGCAGATGTAGCAGAAGCGCTTGCCGACCACGCCAGCGACGCCCATGGTGCGGCTGCCGTCCTTGGTGCCGCCACCCTGGCCATCGGCGCCCGCCGAGTCCCTGCCGGCGCGAGCGTCCTCTTCGGACTCGCCCTCGTCCGAGGTCTCTCCGCCCACACGTCGCGTGCGCGCGCAGTCGTCCTTGTCGTCTGCACGGTCGTCCTCGTCGTCCATCTGGGCGCCTCGCGAGTCGGTGGGGTGGAATGTCTGCTGGAGCGGGAGGCTGAGGTAGTTCTCCTTGAGGAACTCGTACTCCTCCTCGCTGAGCGCCTCGAGCGTCTCTTCGCTGGCCGTGCGGTTGATCTCGCAGACGACGAGTCCGACGGACCCGATGCGCAGCAGGTCTCCGATGCGGAGGCTGTGCGGGATGATGGGGTACTTCTTGCTCCCGAGCACGCGGCAGACGCCCGTGTGTCCCGAGAATCGCTCGATGCTGGACCCGCAGACAAACTTGCCGACGCCGCGGTCGTACTTGATCGCCAGCGTGGTGGCGCGCGTGTCGTTGAGGATGCACTCCTTCATGGGCGCGGGCTTTCGCTCCGTCTCGTCCCTTTCCTCGTCGTCGTCCTCCTCCACCTGGTTGTCCTCGCCCTCCTCCTGGTCGCCGTCCACCGCCGCCGTCGAGCCGCCGTTGTCGCGCTCGTTCTCGTCCGCCAGCTCGCGCATGTGCAGCGCGCGGAAGCTGGCCGCCAGCTCCCGCTCCGCGTCGCCCGCCGCGCCCAGGAACGGGTACGCGCCGCGCTGCGGCCCGTGCAGCACGGCGCCGTCCTCGTCCACCGTGAACTCGAGCCGCGGCAGCGTGCGCCGCCCGCGAGAGGCGCCCGCGCGCGCGCTCGCCGCGTCCACGGCGCCGCCGCGCGCCTCGCCGGGCGTCGTGGTCTCGGCCTTGACCTCCACGCGGCGCACGCTCTTGAAGCCCATGTGCTTGGCGCGCAGCATGGGGACGCGCGCGCGACTGTGGGCCTTGCCTTGCCTCGCCTTGCCTCGCCTTGCCTTGCCCCGGCGTGGCTTGCTTTCCCCTTTACGGACCGTTCGGGCCGGCTGGGGTTTGCGAAGGGGCGACAGGCCGAGGCTGAGTTTTTTGGAGAGGAAACGGACGCTTACCTAAATTGTGCGGGAGATGAGAGAAGAGAAATGTATAGAATTATGCAGGGAAAGGTTGCACTTGGGAATGTGTACTTGGTTGCACTTTGGGAAAAAGGTGGAGAGGGAGTGGGAGGGAGTATGTGATTCGAGAGGGGAATAAACATGATTTCCATTGTGATGTGTCGGAAATGCCCAACCAATCGCAACGCCGGATCGCGCTCGATCGACAGCTGGGCGATGTGGTATACTAGGATATGATGTATAGAAGGACATGGGTTGAACGCTTCTTTTACTCCAAAATGTGTGACGTATTCAGTTTATATAAAAGGGTATTCTTTACACAAGTTTCAACTCGCCGCAAAGATCCCGTCGCGGAGACGAAAAGTCGTGATCCGTTTCGCGGCCAAGTGAACCCATTGCGGGTGCCACGCTGGACTCGCTCGACTTCAACTTGGTCAGCAGCCTCTCTCCACAGCCCAGCCTCGACCGCAAATGCAACGACAGACCAGAGGAGGCATCGACCCGGAGCTGTTCGCTCCGAGCTCCTCGAGCGGCGGCGGATTGCGAGATGGCGGCAAGGACTCCATGGCGACTGGCTACTACTACAATGGCAACTTTCCTTCGTCGACAGGTTGGGGACAGTCCGCTCGCTTCGGCGGATTGCAGCAGCAAATGGGAGGCAACCAGGGCGAGCAGGAGCCAGTGGTGCTGGCGACCCTCGAGCTCGAGCACATGACCGGCTTCACGGGCAAGAGCAAGGCCACGGTGCACGCCCATCCGACCGACCCGGATGCCTACGTCACATGGTTCGACTTCCTCATGATTTGTTGTCTTGAGCATTCGTGACGCTAACAATACTGTCATCAGTATGGGGGCGGCGGTTGTGCTCGGCAACATCCACGAGAGCCACGGTCAGGAGCTGCTTCGAGGACACGACGAAGAGATCAATCTTTTGAGTATGGCAAACTCCGGGTCGATGGTTGCGTCGGCACAGCTCCCTTCTCGTCGACGGGCGGGGGCGGCTGTGATTGTCGTGTGGGATCTTGCAGCTCGTCGCCAACTGTTTTCCCTCGAGGGTTTCCAACGCCCTGTTTTGCAAATGGCGTTCTCTCCAGATGACCACTTTCTGGTGGCGTCGTCTGAGGATTGCCGCATCATGCTCTGGGATATGAGGGTAGGTTCAAGCTCACTGCACGGACGCAAAGGAGGAATCCACAGTCTAACAGTACTGCTGTTGTTGCTACTCTGCGTTAGACGTCTGAATTAGTGCTGACCAAGTCCTTTCCTGCACCAGCGACCATCGTCAACTGGGGAAGAATGGAGGAGAAGTCGCGTCGACCAAAGTACGAGCTGACTCTCGCCTACTCCAGTCAGCTTCTTCTCGGAGAGCTTGCGTACGATATCTCCGGGATGCAGTACAAGCTTGAACTTGCGCCAATCGCCATGCCGAATGTCGGGCTTGCACGCAGCTACTTGTGTGCGACCATCACCTATCCATCTATGGATCTGCTAGCTGGAACGATGGCAGGCGAGCTGGTCGTGTTCAGCACAGAAGCACAAGTGTACCGCGATGCCCTTCCTGTATCGAGGAATGGGGTTCACAGTCTAGCGACGTGCCGCACGACCGGCTTCGTCTACGTTGGAGCAGGGGACGGCGTGCTTAAGAAGCTGGTCGGACGAGGGAGCGAAATGAATCTCATCGGTCAAGTCCAGCTCGTTGGAGGAATCACGAGTGTCTCGGTTGGCGCCGGCGGCTCAAAGCTCTTTGCAGGTACAACGGCAGGTAAAACGTACCTGGTCAACACATCGACGCTTGAAACCACAGAGATCGCGAGCAGCCACTTGGGTCCGGTGACAGGGTGCTCATTCGGGGACTCGTGCGAGACAGTGGTGACCATTTCGATGGATGGATCCGTGAGATTGTGGGATCTGTCGAGCTACTCGCTGCGCGCAATGGCGACAGAAGCCGTCGGAGGACTCAGCATCGTCCAAACACCAAATAGTCGACCCAGTACTGCGCATGGAAGCACATCTATCTTGCTCACCGGGTGGTCAGATGGCTGGATTCGAGCATTCGACGCCAGCACGTTAACTAAAAAGTGGCACATCGCGAACGCTCATCGTGGGGAAGTCACGAGTGTCGCTTGCAGCAGAGATGGTAAATTTGCAGTAAGCGGCGCGAGTGATGGCGGTGTCAGCGTTTGGTCGTTGGCAACACGAGAGCTTGTGCTGCAATTCCACGAGCATTCACGAGCAGTGTCACAGGTTCTAGTAGATGTAGGGAAACCTCACTGGGTGCATTCGTGCGGCCAGGACAAGACGCTTTTCATCTACGACCTGAAGAGCGAGCGCCGGGTTGTGGCACAGCAAGTGCGTGAGGGAGCATTCCATGGGATTTCACAGCGACTCGACAGCGAAACGGAGATCGTCACTGCCGGTGCGGACGGGAGACTACTAGTCTGGGACTGTGATGTCCCGGATCCTGTCATGAGTCAAGTCAGCCCTCATCGCTCCCGCCTCACCTGCCTCAGCATTTCTCCTTCTGGTCGTTTCCTCGCGGTTGGCAGCGAAGATAGCGAAGTTCGAGTATATGAAGTGGCGGGACTGTCGGTTGTAGCAGAGTCTGCAGCTTTGGGGCATTCCTCGGCTGTCAACAAATTGGCATGGAGCCCTGACGAGCGACAGCTTGTGTCGGTTGGCGCTGACGCTTGTGTCTGCATCTGGAACTTTTACCTTGAAGAAAACTGAGAGTTTGCAAGGCACACCGTTCATAAAGATGGCAACAATGGTTTCGTGTTCATAGACTCACTAACATATTCATGAGAGACGCACTCGATGCAACACTGGATTGTCCAGTTCTTCCTTCCGTCGTTTCTCTAGGCGGCCGAGACGCTCGGGTACGCTGGGAGCATATCGGGGGCTCCGAAGTCGCAGCTCCCCACCTTGTAGCTCTTGATGTGCGTGGCAATTTGCGCGGTCGAGCAGCATGAACAGAAGAAAGACACGAGGCAGTCTTCGCAGCCGCTACCGGGGATCTGGAAGCGCTCGCGTGTGAGACGTCGCAGATGCCACACAAACACAAACACGACGATCTGCACGGCAATCGACACGATACGGTAAACGACGTTAGCGCTACGGGACGTCCGCACGCGGTGTGCGTAGTAGTAGTAGTCGTAGCCGTAGTCGTCGTCTCCTAGTGTGACTTGATCCCCAACGGCGACAAAGAACATGATCCACTCGAGGGCGATCACAACGGCCGCGACGATGATCACCGTCAGGTACGGAGCAACGTTCAGGCGGTGCGAGATTTGCGCGAGCGAGACGCATGGGCAAAAGGTGACCATGAGGCAGTTGGGCACGAGCGACGAGAAGCAGTCGCAGAGGTTGGCATCCCACTTGCCGGTTGAGATCCCGAGCTCTTCAAATGTCACGTTGCTAGCCACTGCCTTGCCGGTCTCTACTTCCATAGCGTAGACAGCTTCTGGTTCAGCAGACTTGGTCGCTGGAGTTGCCAGGTGGCTCATTGTCGAGTGCTTGGTGGCTTGTCGGAGCTGACGTGTGCTGCCAGAGGTGAAAGTTGGAATGACCGAGCTTTGTGGTGGTGCCGATGTTGACTGCCAGAGCTCCAGCACGGAACGTGCCGCGCTGGCTTCTGAACCCGTGACTCATTACGGACGCAGACTCGTCGGCTTTTGCTGTTCGCCGTCCATCCATCCCGCCGGTCCGATCGAGCCGGCTGGTCGCCAAGAAACGCTGTTCTGAACCGCCCGCAGGATTTTCATGCTACCGGTAAACTCAGCCGTGCTCTATGCGGCCAGCATGGTGCGAGCACTCCATGGGATAGTGCTCAGCGACTGCTCGCATCGCGTTCTTTGGTAGTAGTTTCCACTTCAACCAGACCAGATCTGGTCGACATCGTAGACCAGCAAACAGAGTGCAACGCAAGCCCCATATGGGCAAACTGTGAACCGTGAACCACCATGTATTTCATATGGCTACAATGCAACTCATTTTCGATATCACACAAGGTGATGACGATTATGAGGTGAGCTACAGCAGCGTGGCATCGAGAAGAGATTGTACTCTTGATGTGAGTCGCTTTCTGGGTGAGGACGAAAGTCGAGCACCACGCCGCAGCACAGCAGTCGTTGCAACAGCTTCCGGGGATCTTGAAAGCTGTGCGCGTCTTGGAACGCAGGTACCACGCCAAGAAAACCGCAGAAAGTGGTGAGGCACGATAGTCTGTACGAATTCACAAGGCGCTTAGCGATCTGTCCGATTGAGACACACGGGTAGCAACAACCCATCAGGCAGTTGGGCACCACGTGCGTACAGCAGTCACAAAAGCCATTTTCCCACTCCCCGGTCTTGATTGAGTCGCCTACACGTTCAATCTGGACGGCATACGACCCTGTGGGCTGTCCGTCGGCCATGTCGACAATATGAGCCTGAGAGGTGGGTAAAGCGACATGGTTTGCTCGACCAAAACTGCCGTCGCGCGTAGTTTGTGGGGTGTTTTGAGTGAAGAATAGTGAATTTAGTGATACCGGAAGAAACGCGGGGGAGAATCGGACATTAATGTCTGGGCCGTGATGGATTAACTCTTCTAGTGAACCGAGTAACACCCGCCCTCAACAAACGAGCAGCTCGGATGAGCATCTCTAATCTATGGGTCGAGATAAACTGGGTAGGCCGGCAGGGTATCTTTCGGCCCAAAGTAGCAGCTTCCGGGTGTGTAACTTTTGGTGTGCGTTGCCATTTGAGCCAACGCACAGTTCGAGCAGCAAATTGACACGCAGCAGTCACCACAACAACTGCCTGGGATATTAAACCGTTCCCGTGTGGAGTAGCGCACTTGGCATATCCAGAACCATAGAAACACTTGTGGGAGACCAGCGCCGAGTGTCACCAACACGAAGTAGAGAACAAGAGACCAGCAATATGAGGCAACTCCAAGTCGTGCTGAGATTTGCGCCAGCGAAACACACGGACAAAAGAATGCTGTGCAGCAGTTGGGCATGCAGTGCTTGCAGCAGCCACACAAACCAGTCTCCCACTTTCCGTTCTTGATGTGGAGTGCTGGCACTAGCAACGGATCCTTCATACCAGAGTCTGCAGCAGGAACGGGATAATACATAGCAGGAGGTGTGGCTTTCATCCCGCTTGCTTACTTGAAGGCGAATTCCAAAATGATGCCTCGTGCGCTTGCTGTCATTCGCCTCCTTTGGGTTGACTGCAGGTCATGCATTCAAGGTGCAGCTGCGTATCCTGGGAGTTGGACTCACACCCACTTTAGATCGAAAAGCATCGCAATTCAAGTGATGGCTGCATTACAGTTGCCTGTTGTGATCTGCAATGTTATGGGTCTCTACCATCTAAACGATATAACCCGGCAAGGTATCTGGAGGTCCAAAATCGCAGCTTCCTGGCTTGTAGCTCTTAATGTGTGTGGCCATTTGCGCTAGGGCACAGCTAGAGCAGCAAATCGAAACGCAGCAATCTCCACAGCAGTCGCCTGGAATGCTGAATCTCTGGCGAGTTACGTAGCGCGCTTGCCAAATCCAGATAAAGAAGAACACCTGGGAGAGACCACCGCTAAGAAACAGCAGCGTGATGAAAGAAAACAGGGAGCACTCGTATGGGGCGATGCCGAGTCGTGAAGAAATTTGAGCGAGCGATACACATGGGCAGAGAAATGACATGCAGCAATTTGGCACACAGTGTGTGCAGCATCCACAGAGATCGACCTCCCATCCTCCAGTCTTTATAGCCGATTCCGGCAATGAGGCTTGAACTGGAGATGCCTTCACTTGTAGTTCTTGAGCAGGGACAGCGACAGGAATCGCATAATAGAGCACTTCATCTGCGGAAGTTGGCAAGCTTGGCGCTTCTGGTTGCTGCTTGACAGGAGGCTCGTCCATTGCTTCTTGTTTGCTTTGCGTTCTCTGCGTTCTCGAAAATGATCAGAAGACATTGTTGGTCGAGAGTCATGCCAATTATGTTGGGAGAAAATAGATGAGTATTTTTGCTTGGTATGTTCAACAGCATGTTGAAGAGTTGGATCAAACCTGATGGTTGAGAGCCTGGAAGCGAGTCTTCACAGCTTCCAGGCTTGAAGCTCTTCACATGAGTTGCGACTTGAGCAAGCGCGCAGCAAGACCAACACATCGCATAGCAACGATCTCCACAGCAGCTCCCCGGAATATTGAACCACTCACGATTCTTCGATCGGGGTTGCAAGACAAAAATGCAGTGCAGTACGCCAAAACCAGCGACATTTGATACACACGACACGAGGAGCGCGACATCGTACGGCACAAGATTCAATCGGTCAGCCACTTGCGCTATCGAGACACGCGGGCACCACAACACAGTGCAGCAATTGGAACAATTCGAGCAGCATCTGCACCGACCTTGCTCCCACTCGCCAGTTTTTATGCAGTCCCAGGGTGATATTGTAGCCGATAAGTCGTCGGTCAGGAAGGCGTACGGTGGCGATGGATGAGTCGGCGCCAACGATTTATCCTGGTACTGGGCTTCATTCGTTACTGCTGAGTGATCCAGGGAGAATTGAAGAATCATCGAGCTTGAGATGGTGGCATTCAACGCGGAGTTCGATGCGATCAACCACTTTCTGTGGAGAGATGAAGCAGTTACTCATTATTGCATGGCGATGAGAATTCGCCCATCTGCGTGAGCATGTTTCGCTGAAGAGGTACTGGGGATCAAGGCAACGGTCTTCTCGACAATAAACAAGTGCTTCCAGCTTCAGCCCTTCAAAAATGCGCAATACGTTGATTGTTTGCGAGAGCACAGCTTGAGTAGCACTTCATTTGATTGGCGCTAACAGACAAAGATGCAGTCGAGGACACACACACATTGAAAAAGAGATACGATTGTTTAAGGCTTAGCAGGTATGCAAAGGCTACCCACGGAAAATCCACGCACATGATGCGATACTCTCAGCAATACCCCTGAAGCGTGTCTGGAGGGCCGAAGTTGCAACTCCCAGGTTTGTAGCTCTTGACGTGAGTTGCTACTTGAGCGAGCGTGCAGCATGTGCAACAGAAAGCAGCACAGAAGTCGCCAACGGTGCTCCCTTGAATGCGGAACTTCTCTCTGACCGTGGTGCGAAGATGCCAAACCCAGAACCAGATGAAGCTGAGCGTGAGACAAGATGTAAAAAGCGCAATTCCGTACGACATGACGCCCAAACGAGCCGAAACTTGAGCAATGGAGACACATGGGCACCATGAAACCATGCAGCAATTAGGGACGCAGTGCTTGAAGCAAGAGAATAGGCTGACTTCCCATGCTCCGGTTTTGATCTTGGTGTCATTCTCTAAGTGCGTCGCGGGCGTTTCGATCTGCACGGCATAACTTGTGCTGGGTTCGAGTTTGTGGTCCTCCATTACTGCAAACTCGTGCTCTGGTAATAGCAGAAGTTGGAAAGTTGGGAAATGACCGCGACCAACAAGCCCAACGACACAGGGTGACTTGCTTCTGGTTGGTCGCTCAGAAACCGTAGGTGAAGGTTGCTCCAGGACCTGATTTCGGTGGAATGGACACATCAAATATCTTCAACTCATTATACCTGAAGACATGCGAGTGTGACTTTGAAGCAGCGAAAATTTCCAGCGTCCCATCCATGATTTTCACTCTGTCGTTGATAACACTGTCCCAAGACGAATAGCCGAGTTCGCTCCATTTCCAGCAGGTTTTCAGAACTGATGCGTGGCGTACGGTGGCAAGACGTCAGGTTCGCCGAAACTGCAGGATCGTGGGGTGTAGCTCTTGACGTGGGTGGTGATTTGCGCCAGCGTACAGCACGGGCAAGCGACAGCAAGCCCGCAATCAGCGCAGCAACCGCCAGGAAGCTTGAACCAGCGACGCACCTTCATGCGCAAGAGTGCGATGATACCAGCGAGGACGAGCTGCATTACGATGGCTCCCCCGTAGAAATTGGTGAGGAAAGTCACGAGCGGTGAGCAATCCTGGCTGCGACTGCAGTTGAGTGCCGTGATGTAGGGTCTACGAGTGTCAATTCCACCATTCTCGACCGACTTGTAGGTCTCATACACGATAGCTGCGAGCTCAAGCGCCACGAGAACCAGCAGTCCTCGCCATGCTCGCTTATATTGAAAAACTCGCATGCGATGGAGGGCCTGGGCGAGGGCCACACACGGACAGCATGCCACCATCCAACAATTGGGAACGCAATCTCGGTAGCAGCCGAACAGCGGCGCCTCCCACTGGCCAACTAGGATGCCTTCTATGCGAGAAGATGGTGGCAGATCTTCATACACGTCGAAGTTTGTTGGCATGGGGAAGCGTTCTTGACCAGTGGGCGACATATTCTGTTGCCGCTGGAACTGGAGCTGTTGCTGCTCGTTCAAACGCATGGCGATCGCAATATAGCTCGCTGTAGCCTCTGGCGTTATAGCCGAGGGTTCATATGGAGGCTGTTGGTAGTGCGTTGACCTTGGAGACCCTTGCTGCTCGCCATCGAGTCGAGAAGGCTTCTCCATCGCCACCTAGCTCGGAATCGAATTGTGCCGAGCGTCATGCCTTCCAACCGAACTCTAGTCATCCAAGCAGTCGCAATGGCGTCGATGTCGAGGATCAAGCACACAGACACGGTGGACTGGAAATTCAGAGAGGCATTGGTCTCGATGCGCGACAACAAGGAAGGCTTTCGTGCGGTATGCCATCGCAACCGACCGAATCTGCAGACCCACTTGGCGAAAGTTTTCAGCTTGGATGCGACGCCCGATATCCTGTAAGGAGAGATAGGCTGATATCCGAGCCTTCAGTATAGGGCCGTATTGGTGTCGCGGCCTCTGGGAACGCATGCATCCAGATCGTGGGACCTTTCAGCTCTTCAACTCGCGCAAAAGAGACTCGATGAGGGGATGAGCAAATGTAGCCGTCACCACGGTTCACTTTCAGCACTTGCAGCATCTTGCTGGCGTAGCAAATTAGTCGTCAGAGCGACCACACGGACACAGCCAGTTGGTGGCGTCTTCGAGCGTGTAAGAAGGCAGCGAGTCGCGGCCGTCGTCTCGCTTTGAGCTCTCCCACTTGAAGTCGTTGCTCTTCAGGTGGGACGCCATCTGTGCCATTGCGCAGCACGAGCAGAGTGCAGACGCCAAGAAGTCACACAGGCAGTTTCCTGGGATCTTGTACCGAGCTCGGGTAGCCGCGCGGAGGTACCATATGAACAGGGAGGTGTAGACGAAGATTCCGAGCATTGGCATGGCGTAGTAGTTGACGCCGGTGATGCTGTCGCAGTCGCTCAGACAGCCGTAGTGCACGTCCACGAGGACGATGGAGATTATCCCAAGGCAAGAGGCCACGACGAAATAGCTGATGAAAGCGGTCGAGGCCTTCATGACTTCGAGTCTTCCCGCGATCTGGGCGAGCACGACGAACGGGAGCCAGATTACATACGGGCAGGTGGGCATGCACGGTGAGCAGCAGCCACAGAGAAGCCCGAACTCCCACCGCCCGACGAGAATGGTGACTTCATCATCAGCATCTAAAGGCGCGGTGTCGACTGCAATGGCCGTTGCTGTTGGAGGCTCAGAGTAGTAAACTGCCGAGGGTGAGAGCGTACGCTGGACACCCATGGGGGACCAAGGAGAAATCGAGAATGAAGACCAAACGGCATCACCTGCATGACGCATCATGAACATCCACCTGTTTACCAGCCAGCATTCATGAGATGGGGGACTCCCCCCATCTCAAATTTCTTCACATGAATGCAACTGTTTGCTGCGAACCTGTAACACAGTACGATAACCTCTCGATCGTGCAGCGCCCTCATGATATGGGCAGGTCAAGGTTGCGTGGGCAAGTGAGTGGGTACAGTAATGGAAAATCCGAAAGTGATTGAACTTGATTGATAGAAGTACTGCTCTGACAGTCTCCAAGGACAAGCGCTAGACGGAAGAGACAAATTTCAAGTCGTTCCACGCAGCGGTGCACTCGGCGAAGAGAACCCACTGTTGCTGGTGCAGGAGCCAGAACCAACAACCTTTTCAAGATTCATCCAGGACTCTACTCCAGAAACCGAAAACCAACGTCAACTAATGACAAAAAATTCCCACGCATTTCGAGGACGAGACAGGCTGTCCCAAATGGAACAAGCAACTTATTGACAAGATGTTTACATTACGACGATAAATGTGGAGCAGTTGCTCCCGTCTGGGCTTCTTCGCTGCAGTGTACCGAGCCGTGTGAACAACCGCGACTTACCCGCCGATCGACGAGACAAATGGGTCATTCGTTGGATCCGTTATGGGCACGATCTCAAGAACTTTCGCGATCAGAGCTGCCGTCTCATTTCCATACTGGGCTGCAACGAACGCATGGCCCATATCCAACCCGGCAGACACACCCGAGCTGGTCCAGTATTTGCCGTCGACGGCCCAGCGAGCCTGGCGGATCCAGTTCACATTCGGATGTGCGGCCGCAATCGTCTTGAACGCCATTTTGTTGGTAGTAGCATTGCGTCCATCGAGAAGCCCGGTGGTCGCCAGGATGTCAGCGCCCGTGCACACAGACATGACAAATGTCGATGCTTCGGCAGCGCGGGTGATGTAGTCGATGAAAGCCGTGTCTGAAATCACAGCAGTACGACCTGGACCGCCTGGGATGATCAAGATGTCGAAAGACGACGGTGCATCGGCGTAAGACGTATTCGAATAGAGCGGCAGCAACGTGGTTGGTTGGATGCGGCCAGTGCGGTTTGCCACGGTGATGATATTGACATACTGACCCACCAACGGTAGCAGCTCGAGATACGCCGTCGGGCCAACTGAGTCGAGTACTGCGGTCTTGTCGTAGATGACAACACCGACGTCGAGTGTGGAGTCGTCGGCAACGGCGGCAGTCGTGGAGGCAGAAGAAACAGCAAAAACTGCGAGTGCCACAGCAGCAAAATGACGGGCGGAAAGCTTCATGGTTGGTTGGGAAGGCCGATGGGAATTTGGGAATGGCACCTCGATGACAAGGGCCTGAAGAGCAAGCACAAGATCGCTGAAGCAATTGTCGACAGACGGGCCGACACGGAGGTTGTTGTTGATGTGAAGTGACTGTTTCACTTCGTGAAGAAGTCATCATCCTCTTCAAACCACAAGATAACGATCATGACAAATCCTAGGGATAGATGAGACTATGAAAGCTGAATTTTTTTCCAAAGGGAGCTCCTGTGGAACAGGGATACAGCTACCGTATGTTGCATCTGAGAGCATCTTCAGTGGTGTATTCTATTGAAGCTTCACTGAAGAGCGCTTCGTGCTACACTCTTTCAGGTTCTTGTCGAGCCTGAATCTATTTGGAGTCGACCAAGGAGACCATAGCCTGGTTTGATCTGAATGTTGGCCAAGAAACACATAATCTGGACTGCATTAACATGCAGCATGTCCAGCACAGCAGGCTTCGATCGATACCTCAGCCTTTGGTGCTGCGGTCGCAATCGATTCCACTGATAAGCCTGGACTATTAATTTGGGTTCTACACCATGGATATTCACATGATCGACGCCACCTAGGCGCAGATCAAGTATGCAAGTAGCGAGCCCACGGAGTTAATGGCTCTCACACATCGTTATCGCCAATGCGAACTCCTATGGCCACGCTGTTACTATGTAGCAACAGAGCCACATTTATTATACTAGCCCATGTGTCGGCAACCTCCTAGTTGATGGATACAAAATAGTGGATATCCGCTTTTCCTTCTAGACTGCTCGCAGCTAACTAGACAAGAGCCCCATAGGATTGAATTTCAATGAATTAAGGCACTGAGTCTTCTCTTGGTGCAAAATAGGACGATTGAATCCTCTCTTATGATGCGAGGTTATGCATTGCATCCAAAAGTGTCAAAGTGGTTGGATCAAAAGTGTCATCGAATCCAGTAATCTGCCTTGTGGCAATCGTGCACGGGCATGTGGATTTCGATGACAAAGGCTGCAGTTTGTCCGATACACACTTGAGACAATGATTCACGGCCAAAAGTGTTTTCTATTCTTCGAAGTACAGACGGAGATAGTAGCGTTATACGAACTGAAGCTCGTTTGCCCTGACCACCCGAGAAAAAAAAGCCTGGTTGAGATTTGATCTTTGAACTGAACGGGGTCTTCGCTGCAGCGCTCATAGCTTTCTGTAGTAACGCACTCATATCAAGTCTAGAAGAGCTCGAATGAAGCGACCAAAACCCCCAGTCCTACAGCAGTCAACGCGAACATTTACCACTCATCGAGCATTTACGTGGCAAATCCTCCGACTCTAGCTCCCTTGTCTACATCTTTCTTTTCACCAAAACACCATACACCCACAGAATTACCGCAATATCTCCAAGTTAACGCTTCCATGCACTCTTCAAGACACGAAAGTACAATCTCTTGCTATTTCCGGTTTGTAATCTATGCAATGCTTGCTCCAGTAGCATTGCCCTCGTTATATGCTGGTAGCGTGTCACGCGGCCCAAAGTCGCAGCTTCCTGGCTTGTAACTCTTGATGTGAGTCGCAACCTGGGCCATTGTGCAGCATGAGCACCAGAAAGCTGCACAACAGTCGCAGCAGCAACTTCCGGGAATGTTGAAGCGTTCTCGGGTCTTCGCACGAAGATGCCACACGAAGATGAAGATGAGTAGGTTGATTACACTCGAAGCGCACGTGTAGATCCTAGCGGATGAAGTGAAGTAAATTCTGGAATGGTACGAGGATCCATACCAATCCCCGTAGTAGTAGTCGTCGCTGTAGTAGCCGCCGTAGTGGTAGCCGTCATAACCCCAGCTCCTACGGTAGTAAGCATGCCTGACCTCGTAGACGACTAAGCTCTGGAAACATCCAAGTGCGAGCTCGATCACCAAGTAGATGGCAAGCGTGACACCGAACGACATCACACCAAGCCGATTCGCGATCTGAGCAAGCGAGATACACGGACAAAATGTCACCATGCAGCAGTTGGACACGACATGCGTGCAGCATCCGCAGAACCCAGTTTCCCATCCTCCAAAGCGGATACGCTCGGTGGCCTCGAGTTCTGAAGAGAGCTGTGAGGTTGGTGGAGCTAGTTGTGACTCGCTGATATAGACGCCTGAAGGCGTTGGAGCTTCATTATCGAGATGCTTGCTCGACGACATCGTTAGAGTTTGGAGGGAGGGCTTGGATGAAGGCCAGACAATTTGGAAATGAAACTCGGCAGGTAAGAAGTGGAGGTGTTTGGAGCGGTGCCGCAACGCATTGCCCCATCGTTAATGGGCCGAGACCCGACTGGATACTCTCATCGACCGCACCCTGAAAGGCACTCCTACTGCTCTTTCTAAGTGCAAAACTTGCTCTACTGTTGACCTTCATGTGGTACATTGTTAATGTATGAGAATCCAGATTAATTGCTTTGAACAGAAACAGGAGGTTGAGCTACGCTGTATCGTTTACGCTTCTTGCAATGTGGCCGTGGGCGTACGCCGGTAAGGTATCGCGGGGTCCATAGTTGCAGCTTCCGGGTTTGTAACTCTTGATGTGTGTCGCGACTTGTGCGATGGCACAACACGTGCAGCACAAAGACGCAAAGCAGTCGGCACAACTGCTGCCGGGGATCTCGAAGCGAGCTCGGGTCCTTGCTCGGAGGTACCATACGAATATGAAGATCAAGAGATATGTTGTGCTTGCGAGGATCGCGTACAGCATGAATTTGGGGCCAACCTCCGACGACCTGAAGGCATCGAAGAAATCCCCGCCGACAACGTCGTCGTTGTAGCGGTGTCCGTCAGATTCTTTAACGTACACGTCATAGTGGGCCCGGTAGAGCTCGTAAATTGCCATCCCGCAGAGCCCCCAAACTGTGAGCTGGATAATGAGGTAGAGTAGGAGCGTCAGCTTGTACGGCATGACGTCCAGTCGAGCTGAGATTTGAGCGAGGGAAACACAAGGACAGAAGGTCGTCATGCAGCAGTTCGGCACACAACTCGAGCAGCAGCCGCAGAGCCCCGCCTCCCATTCCCTGATGTGGATCCACTCGACTCCCTGACGCCTGGGCCTTCGAGCAAAGGTTGGAGCTTGGTTGCTGATGTAGACGCTCGAAGGTGTCGGAGCCTCATTGCTTCCGTCTTTGTTCGTCATGGGCATGCCTTGGTAGAAGATAACTTGCACAACACCAAGAAAGTTGCGAACTGCCGAGTTTCATTCGACACGAAGCACCATGTCCTTCCATGGCGAAGCCAAATCCCACCTGAACCCATCTGCAACTGGATCCTTCACTTCCGCATTTGGCTACAGCCACGAATTGGAGCTCCATCACCCCTGCTGGCGGCGATGAATCGCCGATGATGGGGACCAAAAGCGAAGGGAAGCTCATCGATCTGTTATACTAGTGCATTTATCGCCTACACGAAGTTGCTGGGAATCGCCGTGGGTGTCGTATCGTGAGGATACGCTGGCAAAGTGTCTGGGGGTCCGAAGCTGCAGCTGCCTGGCGTGTAGCTCTTGACGTGCGTCGCCATCTGGGCGATGGAGCAGCAAGAGCAGCAGAGGGAGATCCAAAAGTCTCCGCAGCAGTTTCCCGGTAGATCGAATCGCTCGCGGATCTTGCTTCGAAGATGCCACACGAACACGAACATGATGACCTGGGCAGCCGCCGCGACGGCGGTGTAGATGTGGTAGGCAACACCATAGTCCTCATCGGTCGAGTAGTGCCACCAATACCTATCGTAGGTGCTGTCCACGTAGTCGGTCGAGTTCTCATGCGAGTACACTTCGTACGAAATGAGCCCATTCATGACGTACTGGACGCCGACCACGATCAAGAAGATGAAAAGCGTGACGCCATATGACGACACGCCGATACGAGTCGCGATCTGAGCGAGCGAGACGCACGGAAAGAATGTCGCCATGAGGCAGTTGGGCACAAGGTGCGTGAAGCAGCCGCACAGGCGCGTCTCCCACTCGCCAACGCGGACGTGTTGGTCGTCGCTGAAAGTCTCAGATCGTTCATAGCCAACGGAAGGCTCAGCAATGGGAACAGCAGGCTGGATAACTTGCACTTGGAGCGGATAGCCTCCAGGAGCTGCGTTGCCATAGTAAGGAACTGCTTCCGGTAGTGGTGCTGAGGCTTTGATGACAACCGTCTTCGCCTCCATTGCGGTGCAAACGATGAAGCTGTGACTTGACTTCGCTCGATGTTGTTGGAATGGAAAGTGGGAGCGGAGCAGGAAGGCGTCGATGAGAGGAGGACCAACGTCGGTGAGATGGGAATGCATGAGGCGCAGAGAAAAGTGACGAGGCGCACCCATGATGACCAGCAATAGGCATGGCTTGCAGTTTGTATGGCGTTGGACTCTTCAAGTGGATACTCCGCAGGATTTTCCGCTGTTCGAATGTGGATGTCGAAAACGAATTATCATGATCTCCATCCCTCATCATGTATTCACATACGTCTCTACTTCACTTCCTACACTAGACGACGTTGCTCGAAGCAGCGTCACGCTCAGCTTCTCGAGGATATGCTGGCAACGTATCTGGCTGTCCAAAGCTGCAGTTGCCTGGCGTGTAGCTCTTGACATGGGTCGCCATCTGGGCAATAGCACAGCACGAACAGCAGAGCGAGATCCAAACGTCACCACACCAATGTCCTGGGATCTCGAAGCGCTCGCGGATCTTGCTTCGCAGGCCCTGGATGGAAGAGAACACGAGGACCTGGGCGGCAGTCGCCCCGAAGTTGTAAATGCGGTAGGTAGTGCTGCTCGTGGGGTCCTCCGTGTTGTCGGTGGAATTCTCGTACACGAGCGTCTCATGCCACATCAGGGCATTCATGCTGTACTGTATCCCAACCACGAGCACGAAAAAGAGAAGCGCAACACCGTAGGAAGAAACACCGAGGCGAGTGGAGATCTGCGCGAGCGATACGCACGGGCACCAAAACGCCATCAGACAATTCGGCACGAGGTGTGCGAAGCAACCGAAAAGTGGGGTTTCCCACTTCCCGATACGGATTGTGTCGAAAGACTCCGATCGCTCGTCGCCATATCTTGAAACAGCCTCTGGAGGTGCCCCTGATGCATTGATGAGTGCAGTGTTCTCATTCATTGCGATGCGATTTGGTTGTGGCTTGACGTGACTCGGTCGAAATGGGAAATGAAGAATAAAGCTGCTCGAGATGGCGGAACGCACCTACAATGACCAACAGAGATGGGCATAGGCTACTGATACACTGACACGTGTGATTCTCGGACCAGGACAAACGAGAACATGTCGGAATGACAACCACCACCAACATCACACGTGACTCATTAGTGCTTCTGATCAATTGAGGTTGACCGACTGACTTGATGAATTTGCAGGCAACGAAAAGTCCTCAAGAATTTGTTACAGCATTGTATGGATGATGATCAGAGAGCGCTTGCGCACAATGACAGGAGGTTTGCGAGCAAGGTTCCCACCAACATAGACCGCCACTAACTTTCACATATGATCGACGAAACTCGCAGCGAGTAACTCCTCTCACACGTAGCTGCTAGGCATTGCCATCGGCGGCTGATCTCCAGAGTACGCTGGCAACGTGTCAGGAGGTCCGAAGCTGCAGCTGCCGGGCTTATAGCTCTTCACATGTGTCGCCATCTGAGCGATGGTACAGCACGAGCAGCAAATTGACACCCAGCAGTCCGTGCAACAGTGTCCAGGGATGTCGAAGAGCGCGCGGATCTTGGTGCGAAGAAGCCACACGAACACAATCACGATTCCCTCGGTCCCGCACGCCACCGCGTTGTAGATGCGGAAGGCAGTGCCGTAGTCCTCGCTCGACGAGTACCACCAGTAGCCATCGTAGCTATCATCTTCGTAGTCGGTCGAGTTGTCGTGCGTGTACACTTCGTACGAAATGAGTCCGTTCATGGCGTACTGGACGCCGACCACGATCAAGAAGATGAAAAGCGTGACGCCGTACGGCGCAAAGCCAACACGAGTAGCGATCTGAGCGAGCGAGACGCACGGAAAGAATGTCACCATGAGGCAGTTGGGCACAAGGTGCGTGAAGCAGCCGCACAGGCGCGTCTCCCACTCGCCAACGCGGACGTGCTGGTCCTCGTCGAAGGTCTGCGATCGCACATAGCCAACTGGCACAGCTCGAACCGGCTGGACGACCTGGACTTGCAGCGGATTGACTCCAGGAGCAGTTTCGCCGTTATAGGGGACCGCCTGAGGCAGCGGCGACGAGACCTTGACGGCGATAGGCTTCTCCATCGCGGATGGTCGTGACGTCTGGATTCGCGACGCAACTGAGACTGGATTCGGTTGAAAGGCGAAGTGGGTGCAGATCCTGGAGGATTCGCGATGGATATCGATCAGCCATACTGTGAGCAGTGTGTATAGAGCGTGTGAGACGACGCACCCATAGAACTCATCCAGAGTTGATCTTGCTCAAGTCAAGCGGGATTTCCCCCCAGCGGATTCGTTCCGATCACCAGGAACGGTTGGATTGATTTTCTGTGGTCTTCTTGATGAGATCGAACTGTATTGCGCATAGTGCTTAGCCTTACTCTTGCGACCTATCATGCTCGTCATCGAGAGGATAAGGGTAGGGTGGCAACGTGTCTGGAGGACCAAAGCTCCATTGGCCGGGTTTGTAGCTCTTGACACGGGTCGCCATCTGGGCAGTTATGCAGCCCGAGCACCAGAAAGTTAAACACAGCATCTGGGCAAGCGAGAGTAGCAGTACAACAACAAGATACAACACGTCAAGAAAACCACCAGATGCCTTGAACCGGAGGCGCGTCTCTTCTCGAAGTCGTGTCAGCAACCAGACCCATAGGCTCATGGGAAGAATCATCAGAACGTTGTAGACGGTGTAGGCAGTGCTGTAGTGCTTGACAGAGTTCAGGGCGGTCCAATAGCCTTCCCATGAGGACTCGTTCATGTAAATCTCGTGAGCGATGATTCCGCTCAGCACGAACATCGCCGCGACCACGTAACAAGACGTGATGAGGATGAATTTGTAGGAATAGACGCCGAGACGAGCAGAGATCTGCGCGAGCGAGACGCACGGACAGAAGAATGCCATCAGGCAGTTGGGAACGATGTCCTTGAAGCACCCGAAGAATGGAGTTTCCCACTTTCCCATGTATCTGTGGTGGCCGTTGCTGGATGCCTCAGAGCGCCAACATCCTTCAGTCGGTGCTGCACTGGGTCGGACTGCTTGTGGTTGCGAGTTGTTGCTGTCGACTGGTTTCTTCATTGCGAACTGGTTGTCACTTGTCACCACTTGGTCGAAATGGAAAGTGGGTGCTCCTGTCGAACGAAGCCTCCGTGCAAGGAGCGGCTGCACTGAAAGTAGAAGCAAATTCTCAGTCAAGCGAGCTGCACGAAAGATGTATCTCGGCCGTGTCCGACGAATCTGAAATGCACGAACTGCATGTCTAGTTGTGGTTGCACGGAACAGCGGCGCGAGCGGAAAACGCACCTAAAACCAAGACACTTGATATTTGTATCCAAGTGGCGGCCTGTAGTGCAGATAGATAACATATCATAGTGCTATTGAAGCCTGTATTAAATGGTGTATGTTGAGTCGACATCGGATGAAATGAACCACTATTTTCGGTACGTATACTATACTCATGACCTTGCTCACAGTATACAGCGAAAGCTGAAGTGGCGGTTGCGGAAAATGGAAACGAGAGCTCTTACGATATTACGCTGTGAAACTCAGTTGAGGACAGCGAAGATCGTGCTGTGGCGCAAAACTGAGAATGAATTGAGCTATCTAGGCGTGTCCAACCTCTCTACTTGTCCTGTAACTTAAATCTATTGTCCCAGAAAGCATCAGGGATCGAGATGCAGAACTCAAAGTGTGGTATCCGCGGCAGCACTGAAACTTGACATAACAGCGAATGACGTCAGAGCAGTAACCGTTTACGTCGTGCCATATCATGACAAGCGATTACTCAAATCGAAGATCGCTAAGCACCTACTGAAGGCTTTTCCGCAGCGACTAGCTATAAGCGAAGCCGAAGTAACGTCAATTGATTCAATCAAGAATTAACGCCACACTACTAATGCTCTGTTGATTGCGTCTCCTCCTTCTCCTCATTGATAGGATGAGGATAAGGTGGTAACGTGTCTGGAGGACCAAAGCTCCAGTGGCCGGGTTTGTAGCACTTGACACGGGTCGCCATCTGGGCAGTTATGCAGCCCGAGCACCAGAATACTAAACAGAGCATCTGTGCCAGTGAGAGTAGCAGCTGAAAAACCAGTAGACCCCAAGTGTCGTAAATACTGTTTGGTCCGTTGAAGCGGAAGCGTGTCTCTTCTCGAAGATGCATCAAAAACCAGACCCATAGGCTCATGGGAAGAATCATCAGAACGTTGTAGATGTGGTAGGCAGTGCTATAATGCTTGGCAGAGTTCAGGGCGGTCCAATAGTCTTCCCATGAGGACTCGTTCATGTAAATCTCGTGAGCGATGAATCCACCCGCGACGAACATTACCGCGGCCATTAAGGAAGACGTGATGAGAATGAATTTGTAGGAATAGACGCCGAGACGAGCAGAGATCTGCGCGAGCGAGACGCACGGACAGAAGAATGCCATCAGGCAGTTGGGCACGACGTCCTTGAAGCATCCGAAGAATGGAGTTTCCCACTTTCCCATGTGAGTGTGCTGGTTGTTGTCCGAGGTCTTTCGTGCCACGTCACTGGATTGGACTGCGTGCGGTTGGGAGTTGTTGCTGTCGACGGGTTCTTTCATCGCAATGCGTATATCACTTGTCACGACTTGGTTGAAATGGGAAAATGGGCATTGAATAGCCATTCCTGCCGAATGAAGCTTCCGCTCATGATATGGAGCGATGAGACAAATCATCTGTCGAGTGCGACCATATCAGAGCCCAGGACCAATCAGTGGATTTGACCGGAATTTCAGGCCCAACCAATTTGTCAAAAGTTGACAGTGTGTCAGCAGCAGCAGCAGCAGGCATGATCGTTCTCAATGATGTCTTCGGCCGGGGTGAGGCGAGGAAGGCTTCCAGGATCAGTTGTTTTGAGCCGACCCTACAAGACCGCACCATGGTTCAAGTGCACTGTTCTTGACAGTACATGATGACCTCGGAGATGAGCTGGAGTGCCCTTGTGAGGTCGGAAAGGCTGGTGGTATCGAACGAACAGATGAATGGTGCTTGAGAGTCGTAAGCGTGCTCAGCCTTCTACAGAATGCACCAACTCAGATAGTGCATACCGTCAGTAACTTTCTTCAAATCAGTGCGAGTGCATTTGCATGATCCAATTGATAAGGGATCACCGAACTATCGAACGTACGGATGGGTGCTACGGTTACACTGGTGTCCCCACCTGCTCCACATCAAGAGGATACGGTGGCAAAGTATCAGGAGGATCAAAGCTGCAACTGCCAGGCTTGTAGCTCTTGATGTGGGTCGCTATTTGAGCCATGGCGCAGCACGAGCACCAGTAAACCACACAAAAGTCTTCGCAGCGAGAGGCAGGTAGCTTGAAGCGCTCGCGCGTCTTTTCTCGCAGATCCACCAAGAATCGGATCCATGTGTAGACAGGAATGACCAATAAGCCACAGTACACGTAGTAGGCTGTGGTGTAGTGCTTGCTGGAGAAAAGTGCACCGACGTAGCCACCGAAAGACGACTCGTTTCTGAAGATCTCGTGCGCGATGAGTCCACTCAGTACAAACATCGCCGCGATCACGAGGAAGCGCGATATGAGAGTCGACTTGTACGACGAGTAGCCGAGACGAGCGGAGATCTGCGCGAGCGAGACGCACGGACAAAAGAATGCCATCAGACAATTGGGCACGAGGTGAGTGAAGCATCCGAAAAACGGAGCTTCCCACTCGCCGACGCGAATGCTGTGATCGTTGTCGAATGTTTCTGATCGCGAATATCCCTCGGGTGGCGCTGGACGGGATTGGACTACGTTGGCTTGCGAGTTATTGCTACCAACAGGTTTCTCCATCGCAATGTAGTTCGTCACTTGTCACGATCCGATTGAAATGAGAAGTGAGCTTTCCTATTGAATGAAACCTCTCCGCACATTGGATGTCACGATGTGGTAAGGCTGGAGAAATCATCTGGCGGACACGATACACATATCAGTGCAAGACTAATTTTTTGCGAGCGGGGTTCTGATATGCCGGTGCTTACACCTATGATATACATAGTGCGAGCGAAGGATTTAATGGTCAGAAGCTGCCACTATCCATTTCACCGGAGTCGTGGCAAGTGGCAGCTAATAGTAGATCATGATGGAGAAGCCCGTCAACAGCAACAACTCGCAAGCCCACGCTATCCACTTCAACGCAGCAGTGCCGACAAACGGTTATGTGCGGTCAGAGACATTCGACAACGCCCACTACATCCGCGTCGGCGAATGGGAAACCCCACTCTTCAGCTGCTTCACGAGCCTTGTGCCCAATTGTCTGATGGCATTCTTTTGTCCGTGCGTCTCGCTCGCGCAGATCTCCGCTCGCCTCGGCGTATCGTCGTACCGCTTCATTCTCGCCGCATTCTTCCTCGTGGTCGCGGCGATGTTTGTACTGAGTGGACTCATCGCGCACGAGATCTTCAGAAACGAGTCCTCGTTTGGTGGTTACTTGGGTGCGCTTTTCTCCAAGAAGGACTACAGCACAGCCTACTACGTGTACTGTGGCTTATTGGTCATTCCTGTCTACACATGGATCCGATTCTTGGTGGATCTGCGAGAAAAGACGCGCGAGCGCTTCAAGCTACCTGCCTCTCGCTGCGAAGACTTTTGTGTGGTTTACTGGTGCTCGTGCTGCACCATGGCTCAAATAGCGACCCACATCAAGAGCTACAAGCCTGGCAGTTGCAGCTTTGATCCTCCTGATACTTTGCCACCGTATCCTCTTGATGCGGAGCAGGTGGGGACACCAGTGTAACCGTAGCACCCATCCGTACGTTCGATAGTTCGGTGATCCCTTATCAATTGGATCATGCAAATGCACTCGCACTGATTTGAAGAAAGTTACTGACGGTATGCACTATCTGAGTTGGTGCATTCTGTAGAAGGCTGAGCACGCTTACGACTCTCAAGCACCATTCATCTGTTCGTTCGATACCACCAGCCTTTCCGACCTCACAAGGGCACTCCAGCTCATCTCCGAGGTCATCATGTACTGTCAAGAACAGTGCACTTGAACCATGGTGCGGTCTTGTAGGGTCGGCTCAAAACAACTGATCCTGGAAGCCTTCCTCGCCTCACCCCGGCCGAAGACATCATTGAGAACGATCATGCCTGCTGCTGCTGCTGCTGACACACTGTCAACTTTTGACAAATTGGTTGGGCCTGAAATTCCGGTCAAATCCACTGATTGGTCCTGGGCTCTGATATGGTCGCACTCGACAGATGATTTGTCTCATCGCTCCATATCATGAGCGGAAGCTTCATTCGGCAGGAATGGCTATTCAATGCCCATTTTCCCATTTCAACCAAGTCGTGACAAGTGATATACGCATTGCGATGAAAGAACCCGTCGACAGCAACAACTCGCAACCACAAGTAGTCCGACCCAGTGCAGCACCGACTGAAGGATGTTGGCGCTCTGACACCACCAAAAACGACCACCACAGACACATGGGCAAGTGGGAAACTCCATTCTTCGGATGCTTCAAGGACGTCGTGTACAACTGCCTGAAGGCATACTTTTGTTCGTGCGTCACGCTCGCGCAAATCTCTGCTCGTCTTGGCTACTCGTCGTACAAGAGTACTCTGATCACATTATATTTCATGACCTCGGCGACCTTTGTCTTGGTTGGACTCCTCGCGCACGAGACCTATATGAACGAGTCCTCATGGGAAGGTTTTTGGAGCGCGCTTTTCTCCAAGAAGGACTACAGCACAGCCTACCGCGTCTATTCCGCCTTGATGGTCATTCCCGCCGTCACTTGGTTCCAATTCTTGATCGGCCTGTGGAAGAAGTCGCGCGAGCGGTCCCAACTGTCTGCCAGTTCCAGCTTTGGCCCTCCTAATACTTTGCCGCCCTATCCTCAAGAGGAGCAGCAGTAGCACCGATTCATATACGATTGTTTCACTTCATCAACAATCGACTTGGTGATTGGATTGAAAGCCGATGTATCGAAACACCTTAGCTGGATTCTTGGCGATCTTGACCACGACTGGTGCACGCGATACAGAAAGCGATTGCGGAGCATTCTGTAAAGACCCCTCAACAACAGCAACGTGCAGATCTTGGAGACGATGTTGCAGTGGATGGTGTGCCATGATCCTTGGAGTCTGTAGCCAGTGGCGATGGCTTGTCGGCGAGTGGCTCTGCAGGCAACTGTGTCGAGTGAGCCGTGCTTATTGGAAGACGTCGGCAGCATCGAGGTCGGGTGAGATGCGAGTAGAGCAGGGACCACAAACTCTTCGACCGCCAGTGCATCGGTGTGTATGCGTGTATATCAAGTGGCGCGAGCTCCACTACAAGCGTCGAAGTGTTGGTGTCAAGCATGTCTGGTACGATGTCTCGCGCGATGATGCCGACGAGTGGGTCTACAAACAGCGTATCAGTTGGCAGAGCTGTCGTGTTTGTGTGATTGTCTGTTTCGACGGTAGTGGTCTTGTGGTTGTGTCGCACCGAGCAAGCTGGACGGGCACTGGCGGAAGAGCTTTGATCCTGTTTGACGCGAGGTCTGTGAGTAGTTTTGAATCTCGTGGGCATCCGTGATAGCGTCAGATTTACGCTCGACAGGTGCAGTTGTGAAAATTGTGTGCGTGAACGGCAATTCGCTGGATGCATTCAGCTCCACGAGACGCTATGTGGTGGATTTGCTGCACTGGTGAATTATTTGAAAAGCACCATGATGCTATCGCTAGCATCGCTAGCATCCTGTGGTGAGGGTGCATGTGTTCTCCCGAGACGATTATTGCACTTGCACTCCAGAATTACTCGGCCCAATGATATAAATGATGGATCGTTCTTCAGTTGCAACACTGAACAAGATTTCATGAGCAAATACATGAACATGCCGGTATTTCATTCGTCAACATCGCGCCCACAACGCGATTCTCGAAGTTTAACGAACACCCCGGGCTGGTGACGGGTCATTCGGCTCGGACGATAGTTCATTTGAGGCAGGTTTCCTCGAGCTCGACATTGAGAGGTATTGGGCGTAAAGTATCTGGATGATCGAAGCTGTAGTTGCCCGGATTGTAATCTTCATGTGTGTCACGATCTGAACAATCGGACTGAACCAGAGGAAATAAACCAAGCAAACATCTTCATTCCTGGCGTACGAAGCTTTCGCGCAACGTCGTAAGTGAAGGATATCAGAACCTGTTAGCAAAAAAACGAGCCATGCGAGAGATTGAACTCTGAGAATCATCAACTGACAGTAATTTGAGACTACAAAGCTTGCTTGACGTTTTCAGAGTGCTCGACGTTGAAGCTTTACTAGGTACACAAGCATGCATGCCGCATGGGCTGGACTAACTCAACTGTACATGCGGCGACTAGGATCTACGTAGTGACCATCACTGGTGAAACTCGCACTACTGCTGGTCGTGCTTGCGGTCGTCGCCGTGCTGCTTGCCGACGCAGACAGCGAGTTTCCGTTCGAGTATGGTCCCTGCTGGTGTGCATAGGCACCGCCGTAGGAGCTGCTTTGGCTGGAGGCCATCGCTCCATTCTCGAAGCTGTTGTGCGAAGGCTCCACATACCCGCCATGCTGAAGACCGTCAAACAACCCACCAACGCCTTTATTTCCTGCGGATGGGGGTGGGCCAGTTGAGTGGCCAGTTGAGTGGGTATCGCCAGCACCAAATTCCACCTCGTTCAAGTGCAGTCGAACCTTGGGCTTGCGCTTGTAGGTGTACCCAATGAACTTGTTGAACGTCAGAGGTTTGCCATCCGGTCCAAACGCCTGTGGCAGCTCACCATCTGGGCCATTTCCTGCAGCAGACTGACCGTCCGTCACTCCATGAGGTTGAGTAGCGGTCGGGGCACCAGGTGGAGCAACATGCCCAAGCTCAGGCGTCTCGGGGAAATCGTCAAAGTTGGACGTGATCTGGCTCACCAGCTGCTGGTACTGCGGACCGCATCGCTGCGGATCGTTCGCCTGAAGCTGCTGCAGAATGTACTCGAATTGCTGACCTCCGCCTTCTGGAATGTAAGGTGCTGGCATCCGACGGATGTTTGCCCAGTCCACACCATGAAACCACGGGTGACGCTTGATTTCATCGACAGAGGCAGTGCCGAGGCGGTTTTCAGCGTTGCATACCAGTCGCCGAATGAAATCGATGCACTGGGGGCTGAGGCGCGCACGAGCCTCCGGCGGGAACCCAAACGACTGTCGCCAATTGATGATCTTTCGGCATGTCTGCATGGGCTCGTCAGCATAGAATGGAGGATAACCAACCACACACTCGTACAGAATCACACCAAGCGACCACCAGTCGCACTCTTTGCCGTATCCCTTCTGCGCCAGCACCTCGGGAGCAATATAGTCAGGGGTTCCGACCGTGCTGAATGCCACCTGCCGGTTCCGCATGAATGGCCGGCTACGAGAGGCATCCATCTCTGCCGAGTCGAACTGCGCATCCATAGGCTGGTTGGGATCAATTGAATGCTGAGTGACCGGCAGCAAGTCGACACGTGAGTCCATCTTTTTGCAGAGTCCCAGGTCGGTGAGCTTAAGGTGTCCGTGCGCGTCCAGCAGCACGTTGTCAGGCTTCATATCTCGATGAATGTAGCCGAGGTCGTGCACTGACTGTATCGCGAGCACCATCTCTGCAGCGTAGAATCGAGTAGTGGCCTCTGTGAGCGTGTCCTCCTTGACGAGTAGCCCCATCAAGTCGCCTCCGGGAAGGTATTCCATCACCATGTACAGGCGGTGTTCATCCTGAAACGAGTAGTGCAGCGTGACGAGCCACTCATTGTCGTTGTCGGCGCTGGCGAGGATGTCTCGCTCGGCCTTGACGTGGCCCACCTGGTTCTTCATGACCATGGCGCTCTTGAGCATCGATTTGAGCGCGAAGACCTCGCCCGTGTCCTTCTTGCGCACGAGGCGCACCTCTCCGAAGGCGCCGCGGCCAATGACGACGAGCGGCTGGAAGTCGCTGACCGCGAGGCGCTTGCGCTGGTGGCGCATGCTCTGCAGCTCCTGCGCGCGCAGCTCCTGCCGGTACTGCTCCTTCTTGAGCTCCGTGAGTCGCATGGCCTCCATGCGCTGCTCCAGCGTGTTGCGGCGCTCGCGGCTCTCCTCTCGCTCGCGCTTCATGGTCGCGTACTTCTGCTCCAGGTACGCCTTGGTGGCCTTGGCCTTCTCCCTCGTCGAGCTCGAGATCATGCTGCCAACAAACAGGGCGAGAAAGGCCGCCCCCCCCCTTTAGCTTCCAATCGACTTTTCTCGCCTTCTACCGCGAGTTGGACAGCGATCCGGGTACGAAAGTGACGCGCAGGCCACGCTGGAGCTCACCAGCCGGTCGAAGCACGCGCACAAGCCGTCGGTGAAGCTGCACGGCGCCGCGAAGCCCGCCTGCCGCCGGAAGTGTCGCCGTCGAGATGCGATACCAATGAGGTACTGCTCAAAATAATAGCCTATACTTTTTGGGGAGGGAGCGAAAGGGGGAGAACAACGTTTAGTGCCATGTTACTCTATCGAGTTTTTTTTTTTCGCTCGCCGACCAATTTCAAAACGAGTCCCAACTTGCGGCACAGCATCGGCGAGGAGCGGTCCGCGCGGCCTCTCCCTCCTTCCCCCGCGGCCCCCGGCGCTCCCAGCAGGCCCCAGCGGCCTCGGGCGGCCTCTAGCAGCGCTCAGCGAGCTTCTGCTGCGTCTGGCGGTCTTTTTGCGGCTTTTTGGGGCTCTGGGACGGCCAAACGGCCCAGGAAACCATGATCAAGGCGGCGCAGCGCGCCAAGCCCAAGGTCAAGCGCCAGGGCGAGGCGGACGGCGCTGCGGACGCGGAAAAGCAGAAGGTTAAGCGCAGGTGGGTGCTGTTAGCGAGCTGTGCGACGGTGTGGGGAGCAGGCTGATCGGTGTGCGATTTTGCGGCGCTGCAGGCGACCGACGCAGAAGAAGCGAGAGGCGGACGAGGCCGAGAGCGAGGCCGGCATGCTGCTCTCGACCGAGCATATTGTGCACATGCCGTACGACGGCGTGGACCTGCTCGAGTCGCCTGCGCGCCTGCACGAGGCGCAGACGGTGTACCTGGACCAGATGTACGAGCGAGCGCCGAGGGAGCTGCCCCCGGACGCCCCTACGATCAGGAGTCTTACGATGACGGAGATTCAGAGCGACCTGAGGCGCATCCAGCAAGCCATGAACAAGTTTGAGAACCGCCTCACGACAGCGCGAGCCGCAGACCCGCCGTCGGCTGACGACAGCGAGGATGACCTTGCTGGAATGCCGTACGGAAACATGCTTCGCGACCGTCGCATTGCGCGGGAAAATGGCGTTGTTGCGCCGGAGGAAGTCGTCGAGACGGTGCCGGCAGCGCGCCGGGCTGTGAAAATCACCGAAAGGGAACTCAAGGCACTCAAGCGAGAGCGGGATGATCTTGAGCGTGACTTTATGCGCCTACGCTCCACTTACGTTTGGCAAGTTGCAGAGATGAAACGCATGCAAAAGCAGCAGGACCAGGTGATGCGAGCGCTGAGTCGTGAGGTCATTCGGAAGGCCAAGAGTTTGGAGTCGAGTCGAAGACGAACTAGTGCGCTTCAGGATATTATGACGGAGCTAGAGTCGCGGGGCAACACGATAAAGCGGCTGACACGCGAGAAGGACCGCCTCGAGTCGTTGCTGGAAAAGCACGAGATCGAGCTGCCCGAAATCGATGAAGTTTACATCGGAGATCGTGTCAAGTGCGCTCCGTTTGGTTACGGCAAGGTGGCAGCACTAAACCCCGACACTCGCATTATTACAGTCGACCTGGAGTTTGGAGCTCGGGGGTACATTCATGAAGATGATGTCGAGATGCTGCCGTCCGACATTACGTATTTAGAAGTCGAGGAGCAGCTGAAGCTCCGACTATTTGAAAAGGTCGGAGCGCTCGTTCGACCGAACGGCAAGTTCAGCATGTTGGGCACTCAGTCTTTGTCGCGGAGTCGAGTGCGTATTGATAGCGATGACGATTTTGACGATGACGACAATTCGGAGGATGAGTCGATGGAGGACGAGGACGAAACTAGCGAAGATGACGGCGACAACGCGCAAAACGAAGATGATGATAGCATGGCAGGAAAACCAAAAAGACGCGAAAGCAATGCTCAAGACGACGTGATCAGCCAGTTGAAGAAAAAGCGGAAGCTAATTATGAACACCCCCAGCTCGAGTGGGGGTAGTAAAAAGAAAACCAAGCAGCAGCAGAAGGTCATCAACTTCCCGGCAACAACATTGCCGATCACCCCTTACGAGAATGGCTTGCTCGTAAGTCCGCTCAGTACGCTACCAGAGCGAGTTGCGGCTGCTGGCCCCAACGCTCTGCAGTGGCTGCCTTCCTATTTACCCAAGAACATGAACGAGTGGGAGCAAGAGCGATACCAGTCACTTCAGATGAAGGGCGAGATCGAGCGGCTTCGGTTTCAGTTGCAAAAAGCGGAAGGTATGTGTTTACCGATAGTATCCCTTGCTGGGATGGCTGCTCACTCGCAGTGTCTTGTTTACAGCGGAAAAGCTGGATGCGCAGCAGCACGCTAGTGATCAGGTGGAGTCGATCAACCAACTTGTTGTACAACTGGAAAAGCTTCGCGAAAGCAATGGGGCATCGTCATCAGCTTCACAAGCGTCTCCCCCAGAGGCTAGCAACGCAGATCATACATGCCCAAATTGCGGTGAAGGTACAACTTCGGTCCGTAAGAACAGCTCCGCGTCAAACAAATCCGGCAAGTCTGCAGACGGGGCTGCGACCCCGGCACCACGCGCTAATACGCGTAAAGGTGCAGCCTCGAAGCGAGCGAGCGACTCAGGTGAGTTGGTTGAGCAATTGGTGGCTTCGAAACGAGTGTCTCAACCTCGATTATGGCAGGTGGTGAGGAAGAAGATGACAGCGTGGAGAAGGAGAAAAAATCCAGCGCAGGTGACGATGGCGGGGATGATGAGTCGAAAAGCAAGTCGCAAGACGAAGACGAGGACGACGGCGAGTCTAGTGACGCGGCAACATCAAAAGCGCGCGCCACACGGTCACTTCGCCCGCGCAGGTCTAAACGGAGCTGATGTAGTCTCGACAGCGAGTTATCTGGGCCAATTTTGTAATCCCTTAGACAAGCTGAGTGATACGTTTGGAGCCAACTACGTGCAACAAATGGAGAAATGGAAAACAAGAGCGTGTACTTCTGAGCGAGGTTGAAGACTCGCGGCCCGCTCACCGCTTCTCCTTGACCTCCTAGATACATGCGGCGGGCAGGAGGAGAAGTTGCGAGCCAACCCAGAGGCAAGCCAGCGTTGCGCCTTACATGACGACGCAGCAGGAGTTGGTCTTCTTGGCTTGCTTGTAGAACACCTTCGACTGGCTGCTCAGATCTTGGGACTTGGACACCAGGTCGTCCAGCTTCTCGCCACGCTCCAGTACGTTGTCGATGGTTTTGGACTGTGAAGCACGCATTAACATTAACCGATTGCGACTCGAAACAAATGCGAAGACGAGCACCGCACCAGCACAGCCGTCGTCTCGTCAAGCTCCTTCTGGATAGCCGAGATCTTGTCGGCCTTGGACGGGTCCTGGTACTCTGTGATGGCCGAGGACAGCGGCGCAAAGTCCTGTGGCGTGCCCGTGTACGTCTTCCAGCTCGCGCTGCGCCACCACGTCAGTCCGCCAGCCACTCGTGGCTCAACCTCCACCAACGATCGCCCAACTCACCCCTTCTCCTTGTCGTACTCCTCCATGAGTTTGTTGAGCAGCGCGAAGGCGACACGCGGCGGGTACTCCTGGTCCGCCACCACGATGCCCGACAGTCCGTCGCGGCGCACATACACGTGGCAGTAGTACTCTGTCCGCACAAATTCGTCAGAGCCACGAGCACGAGCACGAGCATCTCCTCGCCCAGCAGCCTCCTCATTCACGCACCCTCATGCTGCACCGACTGCCGCACGCCGGCCTGCGTGCGCTTGATGAAGGTGCGGCTGAAGAAGTTGATCATCTCGCGGACGCTGCGAACCAACCACCACGTCCGTCAGCACGTCCACCTGAGGCAGCCACCCACGCGAGGGTCCTCCACGCACCCCGAGCGCTGGAAGTAGCCGAAGGAAGAGACCTCGAAGGCCGCCGAGAGGATCACGGGGTCCTGCTGCCCGTCCTGGCGCAGCAGCTCTGCTCGACACGGCGCCAGCGCACCGGAGGACGTCAGCGGACACCAGCGGACACCGGCGGACAGCTCAGCACGCGCAGGCAGACGCACCGATGGCGACGATCTTCATGGCGAGCGGCGGGGGCGAGGGAGCGGGGCGGCGAGGCTGGTTTTTCGCTTCTGGCCGTGCCGTCGGGTCGACAAAACTGCCTTCACTTGGCTCCACTATACCGGAGAAGGAGCGGCCGGTTGACTCGACCATAATTCATACTTACAATATGTAGTGGGATATATAACTATACAGGTCTCAGTTTGATACAAACAACTTGAATTTACTCGAAACTATACCATTATTTCACTATCTATTGGACTTTCGCAGCTCTCTGCCTGCATTCATCCGCCGGAGACTGACAGCAGCAAGCAGCATGAGCGGACGGCCGTACGCGCGCAACCTGCGCGCGCCGTTCGCGGGCGCCACGGACCTGGAGGCGACGCTGCCGCACGCGTTTCGCCTTCCGGTGCCTCGTGCGGGCGACGGGCTCAAGGACCGCGCGATCCGCAGGTCCGTAGCCTCCGTAGAAGCCGAGCGACGGGCGCTGCAAGGTTCCCTGACGAGTTCTTCTTCCATTTGCTTTGTTAGTGCGATCCGGAGGCGCTGCATGGAGAAGAACTGGAAGAAGATGTTTAGTCTGCGCCACCGGAGGCTGGCCAAGGAGGGCGAGGACTCGGAGGACGAGGGCGAGCAGCATGAAGAGGGAGGAGGCACCGACGCCAAGAGCAAGGAGGAAGAGCCCACGGACAGGGAAGAAGAGCCCAAGGAGACCGAAGAGCCCGAGAAGGACCAAGAGGCGGAGAAGCAGGCGGCGATCGCGGCCGCCAAGACGCAGCTGGAGGTGAGAACGCGTGCGCTTCTTGCTAGTGGTGGACGGCGTTGTGACGTCACGCACTGTGGTAAATAGGAGCTGCAGGAGAAACTGCGGCAGCTGACGGACCAGAAGCACGACAAATTCCTGCAGCTGAAGGAGATTTTGGTACAAGAGGCGCGCTCCAAATCGTCGGGAGGTGGTGCCAATCCGGTCAAGAAGCGCCGCGTGGACGACGGTAGTTTTTCTTCTCCAGGCCCGACCAGCGCGCCGGTGTTCTCGTCTCCAGAGACTGCTGCACCTACGAGTACTCCGGCCCAAGGAGTAGCACAAGAGTCTTCACATTGAGGGAAAGTGGAAAATGTTGGACGATGCAAAGGCGTTGCTAAATGGTAAAGTAGAGCAGCTTTTTTTTTTTCTCCCTCGCTCGCCTTGTTGATGTGCTGATGCAGTCTTGAGCCCTGACTGTCGCAATGCAGCGTGACCACCCGAACGAACAGCAATAAGTGAAACCGGCGCCTGCAAATGAAGAGCCGTGCCTTACTTGCCTACTTGTGACCAGTCACGGTCTCGACTTCGTCTTGTCGCCAAGATGCTACGCCATCGCGACGGAGGAGCAGGCAATGAGGAAGGCAACATTGACAATGAAGTGTTGGAGACTCAAAACACCAAGGACAATGAGGTTTCCCCGGCGACAGCACTTCCAACTAGCTCTGTTACCCCAGTCGATCTATGTCAAACCCAAAACAATGAGCGGATGGGAAGCTCATCCAAGTTGTCTACAGGTCCTTCAACAGTTCCATCCTCGCCACCACCGTACGGGAGTCTAGCGGAGGCGTTCGGCTATGTAGCATTTCTTGTCATCTTTGTTTTGGCGACAGCGGTATTCGATGAGGACCCACAGACGTTCTTTTTCGCAAACCGGGTATCTGCTGCCATATCGGACCAGCTGTTTACATCGTCAATGGAGCAAGCTGTTTCTGTATCGAGCTCAAACCCTAGCGGGATCTCGACTGTTGTTATGCCGCCAGTGTCACTCAGCGCTATCCACGATGAAACACAGGCGCTTGCGTTCGTATCAGGCCCATTCCTTGACGCAGTGTACGGTGAGGTTTCCTCAGACGCTTCTGGCAGCAACAATATTCTGGTCGGCGGAGTAAAGCTTCGTACGCTGAGGGTCACACCAGATTCATGTCCGGCACTCGACACGTCCATGCCAGAATACGTGACAGCTATGCCACTGTGCTACGGCAAATTTTCACGCAAATATGAGCAAACCGCTCAGTACGGACAAGTGCTCAACAGCGCCAATGTGTCTGCAAGCGCTGCATATAAATTCGCGATCAGCTTTTTTGAGTCCTTGTCAGCTCCGTACACGTACTCAAACCTTCAAACGTGTCTGTCCAAGTGCGCGACTTCTTGCAGTGAAGTATTTGGAGCAATTGACGCCTTTCGATACGCTGATCAGTGTGCCTCCGACTGCAATGAGCACTGCACATGCGTGTATGAGCAGCCTGTGGGGTTTACAAGTAATTGTGTGGATCCGAATCCCGATGGTGCTGGTGCTCCGGTCCCAGCTCTCAACTACCCATTTTCTTGGACAGAAGGTGCGACCAAAGGTCTTCCGTTTGGATCGGCGGCGTCGGGAGCGTACGTTGTATTGCTGCACACTGACGCTGGCATTGCAAGAGATCAAGCGTCTCAGCTCCAGCCAAATCGGTTTTTGGACCTTGCTACTCGAGCTCTTGTCATTGACGCCACACTTTTCAACACATACCTTCGTCTCTTCAACGTAGTTCATCTCGTGATCGAGTTCCCACCAACAGGAGGAGCTCTTGTTACCCTGAAGGATGTAGCGGCTCGCGTGTTTCGCTACTCGTATCCTAGTGCAACCGATGTTGTTGCGCGGATCACACTTGAGACCTTAGTGCTTGCCTACATCGCCTGGCAATGGAAAAACATGGCTGTGGGAATATTCAGACACAAAGGAATTCGCTTGCTGATCCAAGCGTCCAAGTGGCATGCACTGTCACTTCTCCAACTGCTCGCTTTCACTCTATGGATTGCGCTGCGCCTCTATGAGTGCGATCTCGTCTACGGTATATTTTCTTCGGATGCAGCGATCATCACCCAAGTTCGCTCAGCGCTCCTTTCTTCGTCAGTTGGAAATATCCCCGACCTGTTACCGCTCACTGATGTACAGTATGTTGAACGAGTCGTTGGTGGCATTTGTGCAGTGGTATCGTGGCTCAAACTCCTCCAGTATAGCACCATGTTCCGTCGCTCGCATCTATTGCTGCGGTCTCTATCTCGAGCAGCACCAGACCTAGTTTGGTTTCTTGTTGTATTCATTGCCTGCGTGTGTGCGTTCGCTCAGATTGGGGTTATGCTTTTTGGACTCGATCTATTCGCATTTCGGTCGTTGGGTGCTGCGATCCCGACCATGTTCCACTCTGTTGCAGGCGCTGGAGGGACGACATCCTTGGATTACGAGCAGCTACAAGCTTCACATCATGCTCTTGGCCCTCTTTTCTACATCGGCTATTATCTGTTGCTGCTGCTCATCATCATCAACGTTTTCTGGGCAATCGTGAGCGATGCGTACGCACAAACCCTAGCTGAGCAAGAGGAGGAAGATGAAGACCAGCAATTCGGCGAAGACCTTGATGGAAAGAGCGACGTTGTCATGAACGGCAGCGATGATAGAGCACTCGTGGCAACTACAGAAGCCGCGAAACGAGAAATGGAGAAGCTACGACAGTACCCATTCTCAAAAGGCTTTGGACCTGCTCTACGCTTGCTCGTCGCTGATATCCGGCGAGCTTTGTATGAAATGAGAACCGGTCGCAAGTTTCACCATACCAAAGTTGATCCACTGGTATCGGTAGTCCTTGGAGCTGAGTCCACCGGAGTGAGTGTTAGTGGAGCGTCTCAGACCGTCGCTTCTAGGAAGCTCGATCGGCACGTGCGCGGACACGTCGAGCGGGAGTTGTTACGGCTGGAGCACAAAATGGTCATCACCCGCCAAGTTAATGACCAACAAGCTCAAATTGACTCCCTTCGCGCAGCCCTCGAAACTGACGTTGGAGACCGACTTGCAGCACTTGCGGAAAGCAACGAGCGGAAGACTCAACGTTTGAACGAGCTCGAGTCGGCACTTGGCGCTATTGAAGGTCTTTGCCGACAATTAGTAGCTGACACAGCTTTCTTGAGAGAGGACGCAAGCAGCTCCAGCGGAAGTAAAGGGCGACGTTTAAGTGGTCGCGAAGGTGCGAGTCTTTCTCCTGCATCGAGAGCGATGACTTCATCACGCGTTCTGTCTCCTGAGGGCTCTGCTGGAATTGGGTCAAAGAAAATGCCCGGGAGAAATCAGAGCCTATCAGCGGCGATTCTTGCCAACCGACAACGAGAAATGCTTGGATCCGCAGGTGGGTCTGGTGGACGTTCAAGGCGAAAAAATGAGGGCGGGAATGAAGAGATCGAGGAGATATCGTTGTAGGGCCAGAAACCATTATCAAAATACACCACCACTTTGAAGACTCACAACTGCTAGGACGGCCGATCACCACTTCGGGTCGATGGTCGTCGCTGGATCACTGGTATCCGCTGTGGCACTCTCGTATCATCTTCTTTGGTGTTTGCTACTCTTGCAGCTGTAGACACCGCCGTAGATGATGTATCATCTGGTTTTGAGCTAGTTGATGATGGTGGCCGAGACGATGAACCATTTGGAGTCGCTGGCCGTTGTAACTGAGAGCTTTGTGATGCTACTACTGATGGAGCTGCCCCCGTTGGTGTTGGAGGATGTGGGCGTCGCTGAATAACGGAGCTACCACTTGACGTCACGATTGTGGACTGAGACGACGGGTGTTCGGTTGAGCTGGACTCGACAGTAGTTGGTTTTACAGGCGTCATTGTCACCGGTGTTGTGCGGCTGACTTGAGTTGAGGACTGAGGCATAGGATCATCAACGTTGACTGTGTGCCTTCTGTCTGAAATTCGTCCTTGAGTCCCAACTGACGGCGGAAATTCTGGTCGAGGTCCGTTGGGGAGGGGCTTGAGCGTCACCATAGCATTACTCACATGACTTCGACTGGAAGATGAGTCGTTGGGTCCTGCTGTCTTAATGCCTGATCCTGCAGCGGAATTTGTAATACTTGTCTTGGAGCTCGCTGGAGCCCTTGGAACAGGAAATCCGACTGATCCACGGTCACTCGGAGCATGAGATGGCGGTGGGTTTGCGCCGACGCTGTACATTTGACTTGCAGTGTTCCCTCCCGTGGTCGATACAATGTGGCGTCCACTCCGGACCGATCCGGGCCGATGGGGTGGTGCTCCATTACGAACCTCTTGTTGAGGAAGGGTTTGTTGGACAGAAGTTTGCTGCTGTGCTTGTGGCTGTGTTTGAGGCGGCAAAACCCTTCGTGGAGTTGTCACAGTAGCATCTGACGGCCGCTTGTTGGTTGTTGAAGTCCCGGCCCCAGTTGTTTCGACTAGTGAAGTTTGTGCCCCAGACGTGCGAACGGACGAAACAGTTAGATCTGCGGGGGAAGGATGCACTGGCTTGGGTCCTCTCGGTGTGTTGCTGTTGATTTGTCGACCGTGGTTGTCAGCACTATGTCGCATTGTCTGAGGTCTCGCAGGTGGACCTCGACTCGAGCTTACACCCTGGTTTTGAGTAATTGAGCCCAACACAGACGAGGATGAGCCGCGGCGCTCCTTCAAAGCTCGTTGGAACTTGTTGTATAACAAGTAGTAGGACGCAGTCAGGCTATTGTGAGCGTTTTGCTTCAGTGCAGCCTCCACGTCTACGGTATTGACACCTAGTGCATCGAGCTGCGTGAGCACCATTTCCTTCAGCACACTACTTAGCTCACCACCGTTTGACCCTGGCACCGCTCCATCATTCCCACATGCTGACGAAGCGGAAGATGAAGTTGGAAGTGTTGGAACCGAGGTGGAGCGAGGGGTGTTAGGAGCACTGGTTCCATTCCCAAGACCCATGCCTGTCACCCATGCGTGCTGACGAATCGAGTCGAGTGGTATCCGTTTTTCTGGATCGGTCTCGAAAATTCGTCGGATGAGGTCTTGCACCGCAGGTGATAAGAAGGGGGGCATACGGTAGTCGGCGCTCAGGATTTTCTTGTACAATAAATTAGTGTTGCTGTCTTCAAATGGCAGAAACCCGCATACCATCGCGAAGAGCACGACACCTAGACTCCAGACATCGGCCATCGGCCCGCGATACATCTTTCCCTCAATCATCTCAGGTGCTGCATAACAGGGAGAACCGCAAGCTGTACGTAACAATCGGCCTCCATCATGAGTATTGCTGAGGCCAAAGTCAACAATTTTGACAATAAAGCTTGCTCCCCCAGGCTGCGGACAGGCAATTGACTGCAGTAGTAAGTTTTCAGGCTTCAGATCTCGGTGCGTCACTTCATTTGTGTGTAAATATGCTAATCCCTCCGCAATTTGTCGGAAGAGTAATGAGGCCTCAGACTCGCGTAGTCGATGGTGAGCCACAATGTACTCAAACATCTCGCCTCCGTCGATATGTTCCATAACGAGAAAAATGCGCTCTGGAGAGTCTATCACCTCAAACAGCTGAATTACGTTCATATGGCGATTGCGCTTTAGAATTTTGATCTCGCGTGCAACGCGCTCAACATCAGCAATCTGCACAATGCGCTTCTTTTCGAGAATCTTTACTGCGACCTTTTCACCAGTGATAAGGTGAAGACCAAGCTTAACTTTACCGAAAGTGCCCTTGCCAATTGTGTCTCCGAGCACATACTCGCCAATTATTTCACCGCTACCGTCACTTGCAGCATCAGAAGCCCCTGAACTGCGGCGCCCTTGTGTAGAAGCCGATGAAGGCACAGATCCTGAACTCGTTTTTACCGGTGACGACCCATTATGTGCTGTAGTTGATGACACAGAAGGCGCTCCTTTCGTCTCGCTATTAGTGGGTTTATTTGATTTGGGGCTTGCAGGAGGAACTTGTGACTTTTGGTGCGGATTTGATACTGGACTTGCCGGGGTAATTGCAGGTGGTCGATGTGCTTGAGCCTGCGATTGTGATAGTTCGTCAATTATTCGTTGTGGTTGCAGCGGCGATCGTTCAGCTGTCCCCGTAGATCCCGAAGACTCTTGCTGCAGTGATTCTTGTTGAAGCAGCTCCTGATGTGGCTTTAAGGGCGGAGGTTTTGGTGTCGGAGACGCCGCTGGGCGAGATACCTGGTTGTTTTTTTCTTGAAGATTAGGCTTCCTGGGTGACGAACCGGCACCGGAATTCGTGCTAGAGGCCACACTTAAGCTTGGTGTATTCACATTTATCGTTGGTGGATGCGAGGGAGAGCTCATGACCACTGCAGCTGTACTTGCAGTCATTACAATACTCTCCTTGCCGATATGGGTGGCCGTGACTGCGGCTGAGTGAGCGTTGTAACTGGATTATGTTGATTCACTGCCTATAGCATGACCGAAGCGACAACTAGAAGAGAGAACCAAAAACCCAGATTGATGTTCTTTGACAAAGGCGCAGAGCAGCAGCCTGCTGTTGCGTGCTCAGAGCTCAATGTTTGCTTGATTCTAACTTGCGTAGCCGTGAAGTTGCAACATGCACATCAAGACAGCAATAGCCCCTGCAAAAATAAAGACAGCGATCTGACAATCCCTATTCATAGTGACCAACTTTTTGTCGCAGTCAGGATGTCTTGCTTTCCTTTTGAGCACTCTTTTGCGACAGGAGCTGCTCGAGAAGTAGCGCTACCGGCTCAAGACTCCCATCGTGCGTGAGCACTATATCGTAGAGCTCGAGGTACTCGTCGACCGCGTCATCCACATGGATATTGAGAAAGCCGATACGGATAATCTCATCCTCCTTGCAATTCAGGCCCTTGGACATGTTCACATCACCACGCGAGTCTCCAAGCAGTAATACGTTGGTACGCTGCTCCATCTTGCACTGTTTCCAGAACGGGGAGTCCAGCAGCACCGTTGCGTTCTTGTTGAAAGAGTGGATGAGGTTGCCGTGGAATCCCTCGATAGCTCCGTCAGCGCCAAAGCGCATCATGTTGGAGACAACGTGCACGTTCTCAGGAACTACGCGGCCTTGGGTTGCCATGTATTCCTTGCTCAGCACCTCGTGAATGACATCGTACAGCCCCGCAGAAAAGACGAGTGTCGGAATCTTGTGCTCTTCCAGTTGCTTGAAGAGCGCGTGAAAGCCCGGGCGGAAGCCGAGGTTGGCTTGGGCCACGGCGTCCCGGATCTGCGCGCGATTGAGCTTGACCTCAATCAGCATATCGTGCGCCTGCGTCCACCACTCGACCATGAACGGCAGCTTCTCATCCCTCGAAAGCTTGGGCGACATCTCGATCGGGAAGTACTTGGCGAACAGCGCTCTCTCTCTCGCTCCAACGAGCGGCTCGAGCCCCGGACTCGTCATGAGCAGTCCATGGCTGCTGCTCTCCTGCACCCTGGCACCACTCTCGTCCCGCTCGGCCTTGTAGAACGGCGTCAGCGTCTGGTCAAAGTCGCTGATCACCAGCAGCTTGCGTGGTCCATCCGCCACAAACTTCCTCCACTTGCGCGCAAACCCCTCTAGCACCACCAAGCACACAATCTTTAGCGCCTCTAGAGCCTCCATGCCGAGCCTGTTCGCCCTGGAATCGCACCAGGATCCGAGATGATGAGTCGAGGGGGCCGAGGCGCCTTGCCGTCCGTGTACGAGCGCGCCGTGACGCCCACAGCGCGCCCTTCAAGCCGCGCAGGGGCTCGAAATGACCGCCAGGACGTCCCCGAGCCAAATCCAGCAGCTCCAAGCGCCGCCGCGGCCCCCATCGGCAGCAGCAGCGCTGACTTGGCGCGCATCAAGCCCAGCACCTTGTGCATCATCCGCTTCCGCCTGCCTTTCCAACAAGCGAGTAACCCAATGGTAACCTGGTCAAAGTGGCGTAACCCGAGCCAAGATGATGAAGGGGATGAGGAGACAGGCGCTGGCGGCGGCCGCCGTGGGGGCCGCGGGCGCCTCATGGAGCCTCAGAGCGCGCGCTGAGCGCTCAGAGGGAGAGCAGAGCGGCCGGTGGCCCACGCGGAGGCCCATGATGTTCGTCCGGGACCCTGGTGCGGAGCTGCCGCGCTGGGAGGAGGAGAAGACGGAGAGATCCTGACGGACGCGTGGATTTTGGCGAGCGCAGAGGAGTTCGCGCGCAAGTGGAAGAAGTTCTCGACCGACGGGATGGACAAGCTCATGGTCATCGCCGACTTTGACTACACGCTCACGCCCTTTTTCAAGCCCACGGGTGGGGATTTGGTCTGTAGCAATGGCAAGAAGGTGAGGTGGTGAAGTTGAACGATGGACTGCAGATGAGCGAGCACACAGCACGCACGGGATCCTCATGACCAGCGACGCGCTGCCGGAGAAGGCCGTCCAGAGCGCCCACGACATGTTTAAGCAGTACTACCCTATCGAGCAGTCCACGACCCTCACACCTGACGAGAAGCTTCCGTTCATGATTGAGTGGTGCGTGCAACAAACAAGCTGCTTGTGGAGTTGGGATGCTAATGGTTTGGTAAGCGACTGCTTTTAGGTGGACTCGGCAGCACGACATCATGGTCGAGCATAAGCTGACGCGCCAGGCTGTGCGAGGCGCTGTTGATGCCAGCGACATTTGCTTCCGAGAGGGATTCATGGACATCTTCGACGTGCTCGCAAGCCAGAACGTGCCGACGCTCATCTTCTCGGCGGGGCTCTACGATGTCATCCACGCCGTGCTCGACCGCGAGTACGCCAAGACAGCGCGCGGATCACCTCCGCCAAACGTCCACGTCGTGTCCAACATGATGCGGTTCGATGCGGACGGCACGCTCGTCGGGTTCGACGGCACGGTGCGTGTGCAGCAATGCTCAGCCTAGCATGCGCGTCGCACTAATCTCCACGCCTCCAATGTCTTGATATGGCTCACTGGAGCAGCTCGTGCACAGCCTCAACAAGAACGCGAGCGCGCTGACGGGGACCGCGTTCTGGCAGCAGTGCCAGCTCGAGAAGCGCCACAACATCTTGCTGCTTGGCGACTCGCTTGGCGACGCCAACATGGCCAACGGTCTCGAGTTCAGCGAGGACGAGATTGTGCGCATCGGCTTCTTGAACACCGACGTGAAGGAGAAGCTGGAGACGTACTTGGAGCGCTTCGACGTTGTGCTGACCGACGACTCGAGCTTGCTACCCGTCGAGCTGCTCATGCACCAGCTCGCCAAGTAGCTGGCGTTGCCATGCCATGACAGCGCAGCTCGCCACTGCCAAAAGATGTCGCGGGCACATTCGAATGCAATCAAATGCTCGTCACGAGCCTAGATCCACAATGCAATGGTTTCCCAACACGTTCATTGCATGACTCGGAGGTCCCTTCATCTCGATGAATCACGTCGTCTACACCGCCAAAAGATGCCTCCAGCCGTTCATCACACTACTGCCGTCACAATCAGCCGAGTTGATCAACCAACAAGCATTTGCACGTGGTTGAAGCCGCTTCTGAAGCACGGCCGGTCGTACATTAGCGGAAATCCATACAAACTCCAAGTCAAACCCTCCCATAAACAGTTGGACCCCCATCATCCAACTGCAACTACGTCGATGTGATGACCAGGTGTCATTGGTGTACCCATCTATTATCCTTGGAGCGCACCGAGTCGAGCTCCTCATTCCTGCTTTTGCCGGCTCCAGCTCAAGTCTCCGCTTCAAGTAGTCGACGCAGCAAGCAACAGCCACCCAGTCGCGATGGTGCAGCACGAGGTCAAGACGTACTTCCCGGACGTGCCGGCCATCAAGTTCGAGGGCAAGGGCGGCGCCAACCCGCTGGCCTTCCAAGAGTACAACGCGAGCGAGGTGATCCTGGGCAAGACCATGGCCGAGTGGTGCCGCTTTGCCGTGTGCTACTGGCACACGTTCGGCGGCACGGGCGCTGACCCGTTCGGACCGGGCACCTTCACCAACCGCTCGTGGCACGACCCGCTCTCGGACGCGAGCCTGCCGACGACCTACGAGCGCAAGCTCGAGGCCGCCAAGTGCAAGGCGGACGCGGCGTTCGAGCTCTTCACCAAGCTCGGCGTGCAGTACTACTCGTGGCACGACGTCGACATTGTGGAAGAGGGCGACGACATCCCCGAGACGTACAAGCTGCTTGACGACATCTCGGACTACCTGCTCGAGAAGCAGCGCGCGACGGGCGTCAAGTGCCTCTGGGGAACGTCCAACCTGTTCAGCCACAAGCGCTTCATGAACGGCGCTAGCACGAACCCGGACCTCGCCGTGTTCGCGCACGCCGCGGCGCACGTCAAGAAGGCCATGGACATCACGCTCAAGCTCGGCGGTGAGAACTTTGTCTTCTGGGGCGGTCGCGAGGGCTTCCAGAGCATCCTCAACACGGACGTGCGCAAGGAGCTGGACCACATGGCGGCCTTCTTCAAGATGGCCGTCGCCTACAAGAAGCAGATCGGCGCCGACTTCCAGTTCCTCGTGGAGCCCAAGCCGCGCGAGCCGATGAAGCACCAGTACGACTACGACGCGGCCACGGTCATGTCGTTCCTGAGCTTCTACGGCCTCGAGCAGCATTTCAAGCTCAACATTGAGCCGAACCACACGACGCTCGCGGGCCACGACTACGAGCACGACATCTACCACGCCGCCAACTTTGGCATGCTGGGCTCGGTGGACTGCAACACGGGCGACCCGCTGCTCGGCTGGGACACGGACCAGTTCCTGATGGACGAGAAGAAGGCGACGCTCGTGATGAAGAAGATCGTGGAGATCGGCGGTCTGGGCAAGGGTGGCCTCAACTTTGACTGCAAGGTGCGCCGTGAGTCGACGGACCTTGTGGACCTGTTCATCGCGCACATTGGCTCGATGGACACCTTCGCCAAGGGTCTGCGTCAGGCGGCCAAGCTCATTGAGAGCAACGTGCTCGGCGAGCTCGTGGCCACGCGCTACGCGTCGTGGAAGAGCGCGCTGGGCGAGCGCGTCGAGAAGGGCGAGGCCTCTTTCGACGAGCTCGTCGAGTACGCGCAGAAGACTGGCGAGCCGGCGCACACGTCTGGCAAGCAGGAGCTCGCCGAGATGCTCTTCAACCGCTACGTGTAAGCACGTGGTGACGCTGCCGGGTGTGTTTATGTGAGGTTGCTGGCTGGCTGGTTGGAGTAGTCAACTGCTTCCTCGATCGTGCTCGTGCTTGTGCAAGGGTTAGTATTGATTTTTTCAAAGCAAATGCAAAAGAGAAACACGTTTTTGATCGAACACGGGTCACATCGTGCTGAAATGGTCTCGAGTAGCTCTGCAGCACTAGTTGATCAGCGATGGTCGTTCTCTAGGAACAGCAAAATGGAGGGTTCTGTGTGATACGATAGAATTGTGATTGGCGAGCCTTACTGTAGCCGTTGATGTGGTGAACAACCAGTTCTATCGTGATGGCGCGTCACTTCTCGAGATGTACCGTGGTGCATGTTTGGTAGCAAGCATGCGCAACGAGTGCGTGGCAACTTGATGCTACTCGATAATGGGCAGGCATGCAAAGATGCTCGCAACATGACTATGAATGAACAACGCGGGCATCAAACTAACGACCTTGGATTCCTAGGTGAGCCATTCCGATAGATGAACTTGGAGCACTAGTGAGAGGGACAAACTTGCTTACGGTAAATGGCACGGCTAGCTTTCCATAACCTGTTTGTCAGAACACAAAGGCATCACGCGGTGGTCCATTCCAAACCTCCTCAGCAAGAAACCAGCAGCAATCCATCCCAGCGTATTCGATCAAAAAAGTGAGCCTCCTTTGCATTTGGACTGCCAATATACTGCCACGCCCACATGTTGCGGATATTGGTCCCATCGAGTTTGCTGGCTCTAGATCAATCTTCCACCGTAAGCAACCATCAATCACACAGCATGCAAGCGAGTGCAAGGTGTTGAAGCTCCCCTCTCGACCGCCATGCCTTCATGAAGTGGTCCACACGTAATCTCCCCCGTATCCAAAAGTTTCCAAGCAAAAAGAGAGAAACCGAGCGATATGGCGGCCAACCTGGAGGCGCTGGAGCGCGAGGCGCAGACGCTGCGCGCGGCCATCGACAACCAGCAGCTGGCGGAGGCCAAGACGCAGCTGACCAAGCTCAAGGTGGGGTCCTTCCGGCCGCTTCCCGCTCTCAAATAGCGCCGTGACGAGCCCCAAACCTGCGCAGATCGCGCTCACGACGTTGCCGTCGCTTCCGCCGCTCGGCGTCGACTCGCCCTCGGCCGACCGCGAGCGCGCCTTGGCCTGTACGTGGTGATTATGTGAAGGAGTTGGGGCTTGAGCAGCTGCTGACGGGGCGGAGGTGGAGCGCAGGCCACGTGCTCGAGAGCGCGACCGTGCTGAGCATCGCGAGCGAGGACATGGCGGCCTTCGAGCGCAGCGTCACGCAGCTCAAGCCGTACTACTCGGCGGTCGGCGCGCCGTCCGCGCTGCACTTCCAGATCCTCGGCACGCGGCTGCTGCAGCTGCTGGTCGAGAACCGCATGGCTGAATTCCACAACGAGGTTTGCTTGTGCTTGGAGATGTTGGAGGTGGTGGAGGTGTTCACACGCGCGCTCGTGCCATGTCCAGCTTGAGCTGCTGCCGGAGCAGAGTCGCCAGGACGTCAATATTGCATTCCCCATCAAGCTGGAGCAGTACCTCATGGAGGGCACGTACAACAAGGTGCGAGCACAAACACAGGAACTTTTTGTAATCTAGCGTCACGTGACTGAAGTTTTCACGCGTGACAGGTGCTCGAGGCGCGCACAAACGTCCCGAACGCCTTCTTCCCGTTCTTCCTGCGCCAGCTCGTGCAGACCGTGCGTGAGAACATTGCCGACTGCGCCGAGATCGCGTACCAGTGCCTGGAGCTCGCGGACGCGCAAAAGATGCTGCTGCTCGACTCGCCCGCCGAGCTCAGCGCGTACATCCAGGAGCACAAGCCCGAGTGGATCGTGCGCGAGGGCCACGTGTGGTTCAAGGCACCGGAAAAGTCGCTCGGCGCATCCGACATTCCGTCGCTGCGCCTTGTGGGCGAGACGCTCTCGTACGCGACCGAGCTCGACCGCATCGTCTGAGCGCGCTCCGTTCCCGTCCCCGCAGTGATAACTCTTCACCTAAGAGGATGCATAAATGCAAGCACACGCGAGTTGATGAGACCGAAAGAAACACCGAGTGTCGGCTCGCTTACAGCAGTAACACTACCCTCCCTATTGTCGCATTGCCACACTTGGACCCTTATTTTCCGCCGCTGCTGTAGATTTTGATGCGCCTCTTTTGCGCCTCGCCACCAGCACCTGCCACCTTGTCGAGCCAGATAGCCGTCTTTTCAGGGAGTGTCGAACGCACCTCCCACACTGCTTGCGACTGGTTGATCCACTGGATCAAATAAATAACCTCCTTGGTTCCCGTGGTGACATTGTCGACGACCTTGCGCTCCACGAACTGGTCAATCTGGTACAGACACGCTCGCTTGGCTCGTTCACGGTCGCGAAAAAAATCGATTAACCGTTGAGGAATGTTGGATTCCGGCTCCCACGTGAGCTCGTCGTATCCGTCCCACTTGACGAGGTACAAATCCGCTTCCTTTCTCCGCTTTCCGTTGTTGGTGGTAATCGTGCGACCTTCTTTCACCTTTAGAATCGACTCCACGACATAGACGTCCTCTTCATTGAGGTCGAAGAGGTCCTGGTCTTCGTCCGTAGAAGAAGATTCGTCACCCTCAGCGTCGCCATTGTCCGCTTCCTCTGCATCTTCTCCGGCTGCATTCGCTTTGTTGGTGGTATCGTATTCCGCTTCGCTCTCGTCGTCCTCCTCACCATCGCTTTCGTCCAAAACGATGGCATCTCCAGGCGACGACCCTCGATACTTCGGAGCAGCCGATTCAGAAGAGTTCTCGTATGTCAAGTAGGTAGCGCTCGACGACTTGGACAGCAGCTCTTCCTCCTTCATCTTGGCCACCACACGCTGCAGTTGCTCCTTAGCGGACAGCGCTGCTGTTTGCGCTGGAGTAGATGAAGTAGTTCCGTTCCGTTTCGGCGGCTTCTTGGTTTCCTTCGGCGGCGACATGCTCGCTTCGAACTCGGCTTCGTCATCGTCACCAGAATCTGAATATCCGTCGGCATATTCCGCTTCATCGCTGCTTTCTTCCTTTCCATCCTCCTCTTCGTCGTCGACGATGCGTCGCTTGCGCGAAGCCGAGGACGCCTTTCGCGGCCGCGCGACCTCCAGCAGCTTCTTTTTGCGCTCTGCACGCAGTCGATCGTCCAGTGTTTCCTCCTTGATGGGCTTTTTCGCCTTCTTCTGCGAGGCGAGCTTCTTTGCCTCTGCCCGCTTGCTCTCACGCGAGCGGATGCGCTCGACCAGCGCCACGAGTTCTCGAGGCAGCGGCAGGTTCTTGCTCTGGTCCGTCTCGACCCATTTCAAGAGCGCTGCGTACTTGTTGGTGCCTGGCAAGAGGCTCGCCAGCCCCGCCTGCTCTCTCAGCTTGCTCAGCACACTCGTCGCCGGGTCTGGCGCCAGGAACGAGTTGCTGGCCGTCCCGTTGCGCGGAGAGCTTCCTCTAGGCGTCACCGGCTTCCCCTGCGTCTTCTTGAGCTGCTTCTTGCGGGCCTTGTCCTCCTCCTCCCGCGCAGCCTTGGCCCTGGCCTTGGCAGCCTTGACCTCCGCCTCCTTCTGCTGCTTCTTGAGCTCCTTGCGCCGCCGCTTGTCCTCGCGCTGCTGCAGCTTGAGCCTCCGCGAATCGAACAGGTCCGTGAGCACGCGCCAGCTGTCGACGGCGCTCGTCGGCCCCGCACCGCGCGGCGCCAGCGCCGGCAGCGACTCGATGCGCAGCGCCGCCAGCGCGTGGTCCATGGCCACGTGCATGTCCTCATACTGGCGCTCCAGGCGCTCGCGGGCCTCCACGGCGGCGCCCGCCATCTCGACCGTTTGGCCGCGTTCAAAATGGGGAAGATTGCCTTTTTTTTTAATCTTGCGTGTTGTATGCCCACTGAATTGATATGGGGATTTGTATGTAAGGTTGGGCAACATGGATGGGGAAACCAGCAAAAATGGTGGTGGTGGTGAGGCAAGGGAAGATGGAACGTTGCATTTCAACAAGCCGGTGGTGACATTTTACGCTACGCTTAAGGGAGACCTCGACTGCGTTGAGGGGCGAGCTCAGGCCTTGCCAGTGTGGATGCGGCAGATCTTGCCGTCCTCGGAGAAGGAGAAGGTCGACTTGACCGAGATGGGGATGTAGAAGATCTTGACGACCCCGCGCACGATCACGTGCTCGTCGTCGCCGTCCTCGATGGCCGGCGGCTGCCACGTGCCCTCGATCTTGGTCTTCTCCAGGTACACGAGGAACTCGTCCTTGCCGTTGTACGTGCCGTCGCGCTGGCTGTAGAAGGAAATGTCGTCGCTCACGAGCTCCAGCGTCTCCTTGGTGCGCTTCTCGAGCCGCAGCGCCACGTACCGACGCACCGTCTCGACGTTCTCCTGGTTTACAGTCGTCGCGAGGCCCATGGCTGCTCCGTGGCTTGCTGGCGGAAGAAGTTGGGGGCTTTTGCTGGCGCTCGACTCGCGGCGGAATGGAAAGTGACGCCGCGGCTTCTTCCGACGGACGAATCCGCCATCGAGAGGTGCACTCGTGCCGCAAGAGAAAGTCACGATGGGCAGTCGGGCTCGCGCTTCAACTTGAGCTTGCGCGCTTAATACGCCGCGGCATCACGCGCGCCGTTCGCATCGCTGTCAAACGCCGCTTGAAGGTCCTGTCATGACGTCATGACGGGCAAAGGAAGATGTTTTTGCATTCTCCAGCGAAAATGGTGGTACGTGGCTGGCGATGGAAATGTGATTGTAGTGGCTTGCACAGCGTCGCCGCATCGAGTGCTAGAACGTCATGTTATGCAGAGCGAGATGTGCGACGCCATGAATAGTCGAAGGAGCCGCCGCAACCTTCGCCCAATGCGAGAATGAGCTGTCCACAAGCTCGAATTGCCGCAAGCAGGAGAATCCAGCGGCCACGCAATCGCCCGTGCTGCGCCTTGGAGCAGCTGCGCTAACGTCAATCATGGGATGCTAGTTGCCATCAACGGCAACCGCATATCCGCTTCCATCTTGGTCATGGTCATCAACATCATCGGGTTTGATTCCCATGTCAGCACCAGCGAGTTTGATTGTCATGAGCGCTGACTGTCAATTCCTGCTCGACGAACGAGTCGCTTTGTCAACTTCAGATCGCTGTGCTTCATGATCCTGCTTGAGCACATGCAATCTAAGCAACATTCATGGCAAGTGGCTGCTCCTCAGCTCCTTAGGCCACGAAGGTGGCGACATGTGTTGCTTGTGGCAGCCATGAAGACGACTCGCTCACCTGCGAGACACCAGAGACACATGAACAGATGCGATACCGGTAAAACCGGTCATGTTCCGGAGCTCCTTCCACTTGCGTCACTTGCCGACACGACAATGAGCCTCGAGGCGCTGCCGCGGCTGCAGCTGCAGGAGATGGAGGTCGTGGACCTGGAAGACGCGCGCTCCGACTCGGACGGCTCCACGGCCTCGAGCTCCAGCCTCAGCTCCGCTGGAGTGGCCGCGCGGCACCCGAGTGGGCGGCAGAAGCGCGAGAAGCTGACGCGCGCGGCGTCGGACGAGCCCGTCGTCGAGCTGCATGACCTGCACCTGACGTCGTATGCGGCGCGTTGGCATTTTTTGTGGATTTATTTGGGGGCGTGGAGTGATGCGTGGGAACTGCTGGCAGCGACTTCCGGACGTTTGGGAACACTTGCATCGCGTTCCTCGGCTCGGGCGTGCTTGGGCTCCCGTACGCGTTCAAGAAGTGCGGCATCCTGGTGAGAAAGCTGCTGCAACATGGTGAAGGAATCAGTAAAAGCTGTCTGCTGACGTTGATGTGGTGTACAGCTTGGACTTGTGACGCTGATCAGCGTGGCCGCCATCAGCGTGTATGCCATGCTGCTCATCGTCAGGTGCAAGTACAAGCTCAAACGCCATGGGCACGTGATCAAGACGTACGGAGACATTGGTCGCATGGCCATGGGCGAGGCGGGTGCCTTCATCGTCAACTTGGCGATCGTTATTTCCCAGACAGGCTTCTCCATTGCATGTAAGCTGTGAAATACGACAGCCCGCGTAGCAACCCTGCAGCCTCACCTTGTGTCTTTGTTGACACCCGTTTAGACCTCATCTTCATCGCGACCAACGTCAACAAGTTCCTGGGCATTTCCAAGGAGATTGTCGTTTCGGTCTGCGTGCCGCCGCTGATTGGATTTTCGCTGCTCAAGCACATGAAAGAGCTGGCTTTGGTCGCGCTGGTCGCTGACGTGATGAATATCCTCGGGCTCGCAATTGTGCTCCACACTGACCTGTCGTACATGCCGCTCGACCACGACCACATTGAAGTATTTGGTGTCATTTCAAGCGTTCCATTCTTCTTTGGGGTCGCGAGTTACTGCTTTGAAGGAGTTGGAATGGTGCTTCCGCTCGAGAACTCCATGCTACACAAGGAAAACTTCACGCCGATTCTGTATGCAACCGTTGGTCTCATCACTACGCTTTATGCAGCATTCGGCATTTGTGGCTACCTGGCATTTGGCGACGCGACCGAAGACGTTATTACGCTGAACTTCGAAGGGTCCGGGAGCATGGCAATGGCTGTGAAGCTGTGCTTGTGCGTTGGACTTTTCTTCACCTATCCAGTGATGCTGTTCCCTGTATTTGAAGTGCTTCAGTCCTTGATCGGACAAAGAAATAGCAGTCAAAACGCATCGGATCAATCTGGTCTGAGCGCAACTAAGTCGGCGCTGCTCCGTGCGAGCGTAGTGTTGCTGACTGGTGTCCTTGCCGCTGGTATCCCAAGTAAGTTTCTTCTGTGGTATGTTCCTTTCTTGGGGCTTTCAACTCATATTGTTTCTTTTGTTCCAGGCTTTGGCGGCTTTATCTCGTTCATCGGATCGACTTGCTGCTCACTGCTGGCGTTCATCCTACCAGCGTGGTTCTACCTCGAGTTGTTCCAGGACGAACCTCCGACTTTCCGCTTCCGGGTGCAAAAGCTGTTCCTTTATGGGATGATCCTGATCGGCTTTGCTGCTCTCGTTCTGGGAGTCTACGAAGCAGTCAGCGGGCTGTTCTGAGCTTCCCCCATGGCGTGTGCGTTAGACAACGAGATACATCGATGTGCGTTAGAATGGCAAGACGAATACATGTTGCGCGAGAATCTCCACGGCCTGTGTCATAGCGCTCCTAGCTACCCACAAGCATTGGTCAAACGAGTCTAGTCCCAGCAATCTATACAAGCATTACACCAATCACGACTTCTTGGGCTTCCCGGCTTCTGACTGCTTCTTCAGCAACAAGCTGTCCATGATGCTCGCCGACACATAGTCGGCTCCTCCCTCCAAACTCTCAATGCGGGTCGTGTATTTGCCCTGTCTGGCAAGCTTGAGCTCCGCGATAGCCAAGGTCGCAGCTTCCGTCCGCTCTCCTCCATCATCTGCTAAGCAACAAGCAAGCAGCACTATGAGCGCCACCTCCACCAAAAGCAGCAACCACCATCAACACTCCCACCTTCCAGCCCCTCGTAATCGGACGCTAGCGAGACGCTCGAGCGCGCTCCAGCCGGCAGCGGGGTCGCCTTGGGCACTTGAGCGGCATCAACACCTTGGAAAGACGGAGACGCCGCGCTGGCGGCCGCCACGAGCCCGGTCTTGACCTCCTCAACGGCGCCAGAGGGCTGCATGGGGCGCTGCATGCTTCCGACGGTCGTGAGCTCGGAGCGGATCTCGTTGAGCTCCTCAATCCCGCGCTGGAACTCGCGCTGCAGCTTGACCAGGTCCGAGTCCTTGGTGGCGTCGAAGAACTCCTTCTTGGCGCGGATGATGGCGCCCACCGACCGCCCCACGTACGTCCCGCCAAAGTGCGCGAGCTTGGGCAGCTCCTTTCGCCCCAGCAGATACCCAGCGGCCGTCACCGTCACCAGGATCTCCCCCCAGCTCACCATGTTGCCCTTCCTCGACGTCCTTTCTCGGCAATATATGACGGGAACTATGGGGTACTCGAAACGTAACCCTTTCCTCACCACCCAGCAAAAAGCAGCAAGCGAGTGGCTCCCAAGATGGCGGCGCGCATGCTGCGCTTCCGGCGGCCGCTGCGTGCGCCATGGACGCTGCTGGGGCCCGCGCGACGCCCAGCGCTGTGTGCGCCGTCTCAAGTTGCCCCGTGTGCCCAATTTTCAGCTGCGGCGAGCCAGGGCGTCGAGCTGGAGCGCATCCGCAACATTGGCATCCTGGCGCACATTGACGCCGGCAAGACGACGACGACCGAGCGCATGCTGTTCTACTCCGGCGCCATCACGCGCATGGGCGAGGTGCACGACGGAGACGCCACCATGGACTTCATGCCGCAGGAGCGCGAGCGCGGCATCACGATCGGCGCGGCGGCCATCAGCTTCCCGTGGAGAGACCACCACGTGAACCTCATCGACACGCCAGGCCACGTCGACTTCACGGTCGAGGTCGAGCGCGCCGTGCGGGTGCTGGACGGAGCGGTGGCTGTGCTGGACGGCGTGGCTGGCGTCGAGGCGCAGACCGAGACGGTGTGGGAGCAGGCCGATCGCTACCGCGTGCCTCGCATCGCGTTCGTCAACAAGCTGGACCGCGAGGGTGCCAGCTTCGACCGGTCGTGCGAGTCCATCGAGGCGAGGTTCCATGTGCAGACGCTGAGGATTCAGGTGCCAGTGGGTGAAGAAGCGGACTTTGATGGCGTGCTGGACGTTGTGAACATGAAGCTCGTGCGGTGGATGGACAAGGAGGGCAAGGAGGTGCAGCACCTGCCCATCATGCCTGGCAGCAGCAACAGCAAGATGGGAGAACTGTACGAGATCGCTTCCAAGGCGCGGCAAGAGCTCATTGAGCGTGCGTCCAACTTTGATGACGAGCTGGGCGAGCTGTTCCTCATGGAGGAGCCTGTTGACGACGAGACGCTGAAGGCTGCACTGCGCCGTATCACGATCAAGCACAGCCGCGAGGCAGTCGTGACTCTGTGCGGTAGTGCACTTAAGAATAAGGGTGTGCAGCCTCTTCTGGATGCTGTCATCGACTATCTGCCATCACCGCTGGATCTGTCGCCGTTCGAAGCGCATCTTGTCAAGACGAGCAAAAAATCGGGCACTCATGAAGCTACGCATACAGTGGTGCGGCGCAATGCGTCACCAGATGAGCCACTGGTCGCACTTGCGTTCAAGGTCAAGCACGACCGTCAGCGTGGGCTTGTCGTGTTTTTTCGTGTATACTCAGGAGTGCTTCACGCGAAGTCTCAGCTGTTCAACACTAGCCGCCAGCAGAAGGAGCGAATAACTCGTCTTATGTTAGTGGCAGCCGATGACTCGGATGAGGTCGCTGAGATTTCGGCAGGCAATATTGGTGCAGCAGTCGGACTCAAGAACACGTTTACAGGCGATACAATTATTGCGTCGAAGGATCACCATGCGAACGAGTATATCCTTTTACCAGGTGTGCAAGTTCCAAAGCCAGTGTTCACATGTTCTATTGAGTCCGAATCATCGGCCAAGCAGAAGGATCTGGACGACGCGTTGTTCCATCTTCAGCGCGAGGATCCAAGCTTCGTCGTGACTGTGGACGAGGAGACAGGTCAGACGTTGATGTCAGGTATGGGCGAGCTCCACCTCGACATTATCAAGGAGAGGCTTCGAACTGAGTATAAACTCGATCCTATGATTGGAGCTATGCGAGTTGCATATCTTGAAAGTGCCTCGATGAAGGTCTGTGAGCCATACACTCACGACATGGTGCTCGGTACGGATCGTCAGTTCGCCAAGCTCACGCTGAACTTGGAGCCTCTCTTGGACCAAGAAGGCGTAGAAGTACCGAATGCCGATGAGGACGATGGCGAAACCGCCATCAACAACATCGTTGAGTGGAAGAATCTTGGAACAAAGAAGATGCCCCATGCTTTTGCACTCGCAATTGAAGAAGGACTGCGCTCTGCGATGAGTCGAGGTGTCCTCACGCCAAATCGCGTGGCGTACGTCAAGGTCACGGTTGACGAGAACGATTGCGAATGGGACACCGATTCAAATGCGAATGCATTCCGCGTGGCAGCCGCGCTCGCTTTCAAGCAGGCTCTTCGCGATGCGTCGCCAGTTGTGCTCGAGCCGATGATGAAGCTTGAAGTGCGTGCCCCTGATCGCTGTGTTGGCGATGTGCTGTCGGACTTGACTTCTCAGCGTCGAGCCCATATTCAAGAGGTTGGCGCTGCCCTCAACGGATCGGGGGATAGCGATGACGTACAAGTTGCACGCGCTGGTCGCTCGGTTGTTCATGCACACGTACCTCTGGTTCACATGGTGGGCTACGCGACACTATTACGCTCCAAGACGCAGGGTGAGGGTTCGTTTGGCATGCAGTTTCTCAAGTACCTTGAGGTAGACGCGGCAACTCGCGACCGTTTGGTTGTACGCACAAGTCCATCGGCATTCGCTGCGCCTCCATCTGGTGGCGATAACTAGAGGAAAGAGATTGAGATGATAGAATGAAGATGCATGCGCAACTGGCGCAGATAGACTTGAGTTACTTGATTTGATTGTGATAATTCTTGCTCATGCCGAGCAAATTAGACCAAATCCTTGGCAGCATTCCCCACCCCGGCGACGAGGGCAAGGATACCAAATAGCATGACCCCGTGAAGGAATCGACGCCGAGATGCTGTTAGAGGTTGAGTCGGAGAAGGAGAGAGGGGGACCTGCGTGCTCAACGTCGGGGCCGCGTCCGATGACAATCGAAGATAAAACACAACCGGAAGAACAAACCCGAGAAGTGAGCAACATGTCGATCCGACAAACGAGATGAACGGCGCAAAGTCTGGTCAAAAACATGACATCCTGTGTCAGTGAACTTCGCTAACTTGCTGGGTTTACTTGATCAAGCAGTAACTCACTTGGAATGGCTGCAGCGATGACTGCCGTCACACCAACAACTGATGCCCGAAATAATGAAATCCGAAGCTACAACAACGGGAGTGTAAGAAGGCTTATGGTAATGATATCGAGCTCGCGCTTACCTCATTTCCCCAACGACCACGTTCGATCGCTGGATCCCCTGTAATCTTGCTCTGGAGGGCGTCAAAAACTGGAAAGAGCATGATGGGGTAACCGAAAAAGACCGACGCGCAGAACAAAATGTCCACTGCTGACGCAAGCGATGTGAGGCCTCGGAGATTCAAGAGCAGCACGTCTTGCGTCGTCGATCCAAAAGCCAGATATCCGCAAATACCAAAGCTCGCATAGATGAACCCAACAAGCACCACAACTGATGTTAGGATTGTACTGAAGTGACTCTTGTGGCGCATCGAATTCTCCAATGGCAGCACCATTCCGATTCCGGAGAAGCAATAGGTTGCCACTCCGAAGAAGAACGGTGCGTATGCGAGAGATCCAACCCAATTGAGGTCGAGCAGTGGTTGCTGCGAATCATTACTCGCCTCATCATGAGCAGCAGTCGAAATAAGTGTCATATCGGTAATGTACACGACCGTTAGGCCGCACAGATTCATTGCTGACGCTGCCATCGCGACGTACGCAAGCTGGTTCACGTGCTTGATCATCGCGAAGCCAACAAGGAAGGGCGTACAGAACGCGATCACAGCCTCGCGGGACAATCCGAAGTACGAGTGCACATTGGCAGCAATGAAGATCAGGACTGCAGCACAGTGCAGTTGCAAGTCAGCATCGCAATGCGCTCATCAAATATCCCAATTTGACGTACATCCGACGCCAAAGCCTGCTTGCGCGAGGACAAGCGCGACTTCGACCAGACGCTGCCCCGATGGCCCGAGCGCATGGTGCCCAATGTCCCCGTAGGTGGCGACATGAACCCCACGTTTCTGCAATAAATACTTGCAGTCGACAAGCAGGAGCATGCAATAGCCGCTCAACGCGCCAACTGCGATCACCAGCACGAGCCCAAGCTGCATTTCACCCGTCAGCTCCTGACACCATCCATGGAAAATCGAAATTCCCCACCGCAATTCCAGCTTTCATGAATGCGCTCGAGAAACCCAGCACGCCGGTGCCTAGGAACGCCACCACCGCGTTCACGAACGTCTTGGCATCTCTGCATCAAGAAACTCAGCCCAATGCCAGCCGCGCACCCACCAGACAATCACTCACGATGCCAAAGGTGCTTGCTTGTCATTCAAACGCCCGTCATAAGACCCAGCAGCTCCATCAAGTGGCGAAAACGCAGGCGGCAGCAGCGCCGAGTGCTCGGAGCTCGTGCGGCCCATGGCGATAGCGGAGGGGGAAGGAACAGCGGCTGAGGATGGGAGCCGTCGTGCGTGTTTCTCAACGTTCCGTGCGTGTTTTGACCAGCAGGACTGAGGTCATTAGATGACTATACAATTCTATAGTCATTATTACGAGTTAAAATTTGACTAGTCGCAATGCCTGACGGTTTCAAGTTGAAGTGGGATTTGGTCAGCAATTTACAGCAAGAAGACACTTCTCGTCCCAACGCTTCTTGTAGTACCCGTCCAGCCAACGACCTCGGTCGCTCAGCTTCCGCCACTTACGTTTCTCGCTATCGCTCAATGCAGGAAACAGATCGTGCTTCAAATCGTGATCCGTCTCAGCATTGTGCAGAGCCATCGCGGTCGACGCCGCGTCGAACTCGAGACGCTCGTTACCACGCACAACAGACAACTTGCGAGACGGATTGTTGCTGTACACAACCCGCTGCTTCTGCTGCTCTGTCACCGCTGCGCGTTTCAAAGATCGACCGACACCGTCTTGCTCGAACCCGCCCTCAGGAACACCAACAATGTCCGCCAACGTATTCAGAAAGTCATACTGCTCGGCGACGTCAGTCACCATCATGCCAGCATACTTGCCCAATCGTCCCTCGGCAATCAATGTCGCTGCAACTCGTGTCGCCGATAACTCGCGCGACTCAGGAACATCCAGACCGTTCTCTGGTCCTTGGCCATGATCACCCACGATCAAAACGATCGTGTCGTTCAGCACACCCTTCTCCTCCATGTCGTCCAAGAACTTGCCGATCGCCATATCCGTGAAGTATCGCATCTCGAGATAGTTTTTGATGTCGGCAGCGTACTCTTCGCCTTCATACAGAGCAGAGAAGTCTGGTTTGGTCGCCTTGTCGTACCATTCAGGTCGATCCTGGAACGGTGTGTGACTGGAGATGGTGTAATGGTTGATGAAGAGAGGTCGCTTAGGTTCACCCTTCGCCACACGCTCTCGCTGAGCTGCAGTCTCATTCACAAGTATACCACCAAGCAGTTGCAGAGCCACATCATCATGTACTCCCCAGAGACTCATCGCGCGTGCCTTGCCTCCTTGACTCACAAGAAGCCAGTCATTCGGAGAAATACCCAAATCTCGCTCCGCCAACTTGCGAAAATCGTCATTACCAAGCACCTCATCGAAACCATGCGCGCCAAAAAAAGTGTCCCAACCATCGTAATTCAAAATACACCCCGTCGTGAACTTCGTCGAGTACCCCTTCGAGGTGAACAACTGAGGCATTCCCGCTAACTTCACACCCTTACGACCACCAGTCGTCCCAGAATCACTCACGCTGTCGTACGGCACCTGACCAAACAGAATACTCTCCACAGACCGACTCGTGCGCCAACTCGACCAGAAGTTGTGGAATGCCACACCGCGTTTCGCCCACCGATCGAAGTTCGGCGTCACCGTGATGTTCTGGTCTTTCAGCAAGTACGTGTTGTTGGCGACGAGGTACTGCGAGTCGTGGTATCGGAACGACTCGACCACGAGCACGAGTACGTTCGGCGGGTCGTCGTTGTCAACGGTGACGTTGAATGCTAGGTCTCCCTTGAATCCGAGAGTGGTTCTGTATAGGGAGTCATTGCTGACGAGTTGGAAGATTTCCGAGTCCGTGTCGATGTATAGTTTGGCGGCGGCGATGGATCCGTCGACGAGGTTTGGCATGAAGCTGGCGCCAGTGAATTGTCCATAGAGTTCGTTGAGGGTTGTGTTGAGTGCGGAGTTGGCAATAATCGGTGCGATGCAGTGTGTGACGATCTCCAATACGATGATTGGGAAGATGATGAGGCAGAGTACCGCGAAGTATGTTGCGGCTAAAATATTTCTCCAACAAGTATGCTCAAGCTGAACATTCTCAATAGGTTTTACTTTCTGAGAGCTTGAAGTGCGTTGACTGGAATCGATAGTTATTGGATGTACCGCATCCTTCCCTGAAGATCTGAGCCAAAGTTGTTCGTTCTCGACCTCTAGAACCAGTGTAGGCTGTATAATTACATCTTTTTCATTCCCCGTGCCGCCTTTGTCGTTCTTTTTGGTCACGGAGTAGTTATGGGTGACGCATTTTCCACACTCGAAGACGGAGAATGGATTCCAAGCATACAAATCCAACCAACATGCACCAACAAGCGCAAACATCACCCCAGGAAAAACAGTCATAGCAATCGCGACATATCCTTCACGCAACTCATCAGATGATATGGTCTCCGACGTAGCATTGTCCTTCTCCTTGATCGCCATCGTGATCAGACTGAACGTGAAGCGGAACTGGCGCAACCGCATGACCAGAATGTCGGCCACAAACGGTGCGGCGAACACGATGAAGACGAACAAGTACCACAAGAACCGCAGCGGCTTGACGAGGATGGTTAGCCCACACTTGGGAAGAGAAAAAATGCGCAGCACGACGTCTCCGACCCATAAAAAGAAAACGAAGTAGAGCGCGCAAACAAAGTCTTCGACCACACCGACCACCAAGATAGCCGCCTTGACGCTGTTGGAGTGCACATCGTGATCATCGCCGTAAAGATTCACGAGTCCGTTGATCGCGAAGCAGCGACCGACAAAGTAGAACAATTGTATGACCAGGATGGCGATCGCCCAGTGCGTCCACGGTCTTGCGGCTAGTTTTGTAGAGTTGGAATCACGTGTTGTTTCGAGCGGTACGCTCGCCATTTGCTCGTTGCGGGACATCGACGAAGGCCGTCGCTCAGCAAAACTGTTAGTTGGTGCCTCCGACCCGCGACCGAGGCGGCTGGAGCCGGGGAGGGGTTTATGATTTGGCCGAGGGGTCCGATCGCATTCGTGAAACATTCGTCACAGATTTGAGTGATATGATTTGTCTTGCAAACCCATCTCAGTTGTGTTACTGTCATCGAGCGAGAATTTGGAAGGGTTGTTCGTCGTGTATATACATACTCCTATCCAATCCAATCTCTCATGGACCAAAGCAAGTGCAGCTGGACTCTCATGAAAAGTGGACGAGAACTCATGAGTTGCTTTCCTGCATATATGTGATCAATTATACGTCGAGGATTGTGACTCTGCACAAGCTGATAAGGATCCACATGGTCGTTAGGCGAGATGAAGCTCTCGGCAACAGGATGAGGCAGATCCAGCTTCTTTTTCATGCGACACGTTGCCGATGCCCTGAATAGCGTGGGAGGAAATGCCATATACCACTGATCAGCCAATTCGAGAGACGGAGCAGAGCCCGATAACGTGACTCATTCCATGCAGGCACTCAGCAGCATCGAGTCCAAACTCAGACTCCTTGTTAGCTTTACCAGTACAAAACCGGTTTTCATATAAAAAGATTTTAAACCTAAAGATATAGACCATTGGTTTTTTTTTTCGCGAGCAATAATGCACAGGATGCCAGTATCATGGCTGGTAACAACGAACTCCATCGTTTTGCGAAGAGATAGGCTCTCTCAAATGTCCCAACAGCCAAGGAGGTGCTCCAGGCGCGAGTTTGAGCATGAATCATTCCCATCTTGTTGCCAGAAGGACACGGAGCTGCTCTGCAAACAACTCGTAAACATAATGATGCACAGATCCATGAGACTCTAACTGCTTCGGGTGCTCACTTGTTTCTCACGGTGAAAAATGGAAAGTGGATTGATTCTGCTGTTACTATCTGCATGCTCCACGAACTCTGTGTTCTAGAACTTACCTCGGAGATTGCACTTCAGCGGTTCTCGAATCTTCGGTCAGCTACCAACACTCATAGAGCAAGTTGCCCTTGTGTGGTCCACACCACAATCGAGGTGCTGATGCTGTACAACCTCGTCACTCCCCCTCAACTTGCTCGTGCTGTTCGTCGTCATGAAGTCCACTGAGCTTCACCAACTTGGAGAACTGCGGGGTCGGCAAAGGCTTCGTCATGTAATCCGCTAGTTGTAGTTCAGACGGAACGTGCTGTAGCTCGATGCTGCCTGACTTGATGTGATCTCGAACGAAGTGCACGCGGAGATCGATGTGTTTTGCTCTGGCACTATAGCCGGTGTTTGATGCCATGCTGATGGCAGCACGATTATCGACTAGAATGCGAGTGGGCTGGTCAAGCTTGAGCGACATCTCTTGCAGCAACTGTCGAGCCCAAATCACCTCCTGCGTCATGGAGGCCAGTGCAACGTACTCCGCTTCAGCTGTCGATAAAGCCACAGAGCTCTGCTTCTTGCTTTTGAAAGCAACAGATGCACCGCTCAGTAGTAGAAGTATACCTGACGTGGAGCGTCTTGTTGAAAGGTCACCTCCCCAGTTCGCATCGGAGTAGCCAAGTAAATCTAGCTTACTGCCGCGCTTGTACTTGATGACCATATTCGCAGTACCTTTCAAGTATCGGAGAACACGAACTGCGGCTTGCCAATGCATCTCACAGGGATTCTCAAGATACTGAGATAAAATGCTTGTAGGCACACAAATGTCGGGTCTGGTTCCATTCGCAACGTAAAGAAGCGCACCAATAAGTTCACGGTATGGCTTCTTTGCTTGAAGAGGTCGATGCTCATCTGATGGATAGAGATCTTGGCCGATGACATTTGGGTTGCGAACAGGAAATGCATCAGATAAGCCAAATCTATCGAGTAGTCGGGTGATGTATTGCGATTGGCCCAAACGAAGCTCCCCCTTGGTCCTGAAGTATTGCACTTCCATTCCCAGAATGAACCTCGCATCGCCAAGTGCCTTGAGACTGAATCGACGATTGAGGCTATGTGCAATGCTATCAGCTAATTGCTCAGTGACGCATCCAACTAGTAAATCATCCACGTAGAGAACGATAAAGACAGGCTCATTGTGATCCAACTGAACGAAGATGCAAGAGTCAGATTGACATTGCTGGAACCCCATTGAAGTCAGAGTTGAGCAGATTGTCTTGTGCCAAACGGCTGCAGCTTGCTTTAGACCGTATAGACTGCGTCGTAACTTGCATACCATGCCTTGAGCCACTCTGATTCCTTGTGGTGGAACCATGTACACGTCTTCTTCAAGCTCTCCATGAAGGAACGCAGTTTCGACGTCATACTGCTTCACATAAAAGCCGAGCTGACAGCAAACTGCAAGAAAGAGACGTACTGAGTTGAGACTTGCTACTGGCGAATAGGTTGCTGAATAGTCCACACCAAAGGTCTGTAGGAAACCAAACGCCACCAAACGAGCTTTATACCGAACGATATTGCCTTGCTCATCTCGCTTGAGTGCAAAAACCCACTTGTGACCAATTACTTTGGCTCCGGGCGGCCTGTAAACTAGATCCCACGTGTGATTCTTGAAATGTGCTCGAAGCTCACTGCGCACAGCTTCTTTCCATTTGTCTGCTTCGGTTGAAGACATTGCTTGACGGTAGCTTTCTGGAACTTC